>JAYMTF010002752.1:0-17161 GCA_036897485.1 Pelargonium nanum | reverse complement strand
GTTTTTTTTTTCTAGACCATGAGGTTCCTAAGCGAACCCGCAAACTCGCGGTTGACACCTTTAAGCTGTTCTACCACACTAGGCTAATCCTTATTCGAGCCGGGTAGGACCACAAGGACGCCAACGCTCTCGCTACCAAGTTTTAACGCAGCTGCATTCCCTGATACTCAAACTCGAGACCTCAGATTAAGCTGGAACAACTCTTTACCAGTTGACCCACGCGCTCGGTGGCATTAGCTAGCTACTTTGTTTATTTAGTATGATATTATGGTGTAAATTAAGTTATTGTAAACTGTTACTGAATTATTATGTTAATGTATTTAATGGAGTTATAATTGCAACTAGAGAGATATAAATGAAATGGGACATTATGAAAAAAGGGTTACATAATTAATAAAATCATTTATTGAGCGGTTTAATTTTTAGAGTATTAATTTTGATAGGTGGTGACCACGTGCTATAATTTTAACTAATTAGTAATTGAGCTCACCTAGCTAATATAGCTATAAATCAATATTCAATAATATATATTGATAATCAAGTAATTATAAACAGTCTCATAGTAATAATTGAACCAAAATGATTATACTTTGTTAAACAATTGTTGCTAATCCTCATCATCATGTCACTAATTGTACCTCATTCTCTCTTTATGCTCTCTGCATTTTGCACATGTTGTTATTATTATACTTTCTCAATTCAATTATTCAAAACTAATTTTCAAGCCAATTAATTTTACAACAACACCTCTCAAAATTATATTTTTCCATGCACTAAGCTCGAAATTGATGTTAAAACTTTATTGGAGTCCTTACTCTTATTTTACATTTATTTATCTTCATAATTCATATACTAATCTTAGATTAAGATATATATGTCATGTGATTTAATGTTCAACAAATCAGATTAAATTAAAGTTTTAGAATCATTGTCAAGATATATAATACTAATAAATATCCCATCTTAAAATATGTAAAAATCATTATAATACTTCTGATTAAGATTGTAATTATTAACAAACAAAACTTCCTTCAAATGTAGTGATGAAATGGAAGATAAATGACTCTTTTTGTTGGTTTAAAAATGAAGCCATTAATGAGAGGCAAGTAGGCTAGCATTAAATTGAGGAAGGTAAGCATATATAATACTCATTATTAGTTCAAACTGTAATTAAAACCAAACTCAATCAATGCAACAACCAAAACAAAACAAAAAAAAATGTTAATTTCCAAGTCATTTCAATTATCATTATGTGCAAGTAAATCAAAGAGCTTGAACATTCAAGATGAAGCAAAAGTGAACAAGAAGGTAAAAAAAAAAAGTGGTGTAAATGAGGAATAAGCAAAGATGCAATGTAATGTAATGTAATGTAAATACCTTTCCAATATGTGTCTTAAGTCAGCAAAGCATAACCATTCTCAAAGAAACCAGTTTTGTTCTCTTTGTTTTGAGTACATTTTTTATCTTCCTTTCTCTCTTCAACAAGGTAAGGTGTAAAGTTATCTGACACCAATTTTAAATAAAAAAGAAAGGGAATTTAGAGAATAATTGTGCAGAAAGTATGAGTTTATTTATTTTTAAGGAAACATATTGCAACATAGGAACATCATTTTCTCTTTGTTTTTGTTCTTGCTTAGAATGAAAATAAAGAAAATTAAATCACATCCAAATTCCAAACCAACTCATGCTTTCCTAGACATTTCTATTTATCTAATGGTTTTAGTGAGTGCATCATTATTAAATCAAACACCAATTGGCAACCAGTTTTTCCTGTAAAAAGAAAGAATAAAGTGCTTAAAAGTTCAATTTTTTTCGCTTTGCATGAAGCATATAATGGACAACTAATCAATTGTGATCTCATTTCTCTATTGGAAACCATGCTTTTTCTAATTTCTAGTGCAACACACAAAGGGATGAGTTGGGTCCCAGTCCACAGCCCCTTTTGTCCTCTTTTTTCTTATTTAAATTATGAATATTCTTAATTTATTAAATTGATATTTACCTGATTTTCTTTTGTTTTATTTACCATACTCATCATCTTTATCTGATACTAGCTAGTAATTGTTATCTGCTCAGAGTGATCTGGTTTATCACTTCTGATATTTGCTGTATTTGGTTTACTGATAATGAAAAGTGTATAAATACATACATATATATATATAGTCTTGATAGAGACCCTTTTGACAGATGGGGTCTATGCAGCTCGTTCCAGTAAATCTGTAAATGTTCATCACAGCCCATTTTGGTTTCTTTATCTATTTATATTAATTTGGTTTTTTTTAATGATAAGAGAGAGAGTGGGATTTTTATTTTTCAATATTTAATTAAGAGTATAATAAGAAGGAAGAATTAAAGAGTGAGAGCAGTGAAGCAGTGAAGCAGTTGAGTTGAAGTTGTCATTACCAGAAACCCTTTTCTAGATTTTTCAACACCAAGAATGTGAGTGTTTCACTTGTAGTCAATTAGTCAATTTGTGTCAAATATTTTGCCCATCTGCTTCTTTTTTCTTTACTTTCTCTGCATTTGGTGTCAATTTTTCCTTTTCCTCTGTTGGCAATTTTTTTTAACAGATTCTTTGAGCCAACAGGAGCATCAAATAGTAAAGTTTTGGGAAGTTAAAGGAAGGTTTTGAGCTATTTGGGTTATTTGGGGTTGGGACCTTGCTAGCAGCTGCTGATTGATACCTTCCCTCAAAACCTTAGTTTCTCATTCTTATGTTTGGGGTGTTTTTATAGAGTGCATTTTAGATTTCAGAGTTCAGAGAACAACCCTCATCCACTTTCTTCCTCAGCTTCTCCTTGCTGCATTTTGTGCACAAATGGGGAGCCTTTGAAGGGTTCTCTGACTTTTTTTAGTGAGGGATCCACTTTTTGGTGGTTTGTTCTCAAATGGGTTTGGTTCTTTTGTTGATTATGAGATCTGGGTTTTGAAGATTTGGAACTTCTTGAGTAGTAAGTGTGAAAAAGCACTAGACTTTCAGTGTGCTCTTGTGGTTTTGGTTGTGGGTGTATATTTATTTCATAGTTAGGTTATAGAAAATCATATGGCTCCTAAATTGGATTTCTCAAATTGGTGGGCAAAGGACAGCAGGAAGGGAACACCAGTGGTGGTGACAATGGAGAATCCCAATTTCTCTGTTGTGGAGATTGATGGCCCGGATGCTGCATTCCGGCCAGTCGAAAAGAGCCGGGGCAAGAATGCCAAGCAAGTCACTTGGGTCTTGCTCCTCAAGGCTCACCATGCTGTTGGTTGCCTTGCTTGGCTTGGCACCGTCCTCTGGGCGCTGCTCGGAGCCATCAAGAAGAGGTTGCTCTTTAGGCAAGGAGTGGCTATGGAGGGAAAATTGCTGTTCAGAGTCATTAGAGCCTTTCTAGTGATCTCCTTGGCCGTTCTGGCCTTCGAGGTGTTTGCTTATTTCAAGGGTTGGCATTACTTTCAGAATCCTAGTTTGCACATTCCAAGGACTACTGAATTGCAAGGCTTGCTCCACATGGTTTATGTTGCTTGGTTGACGTTTCGAGCTGATTACATTGCTCCCACAATTCAGGCTCTCTCGAAATTCTGTGTGGTTCTGTTCCTCATCCAATCGGCAGACCGCATGATACTTTCTTTAGGCTGTTTATGGATAAAATACAAGAAGATTAAGCCTAGGATTGAAGGGAATCCATTTGAGATGGATGGTGATGTCGAGGGATCGGGATATGTGTATCCAATGGTTCTTGTTCAAATCCCTATGTGCAATGAGAAGGAGGTAACACACTGAAACTTTAGCTCTTTGAATTGATTTATCTTCCAGATTTAGAATTGGTTTGAAGATTTTGTGTTATGTGCTGGTTGAAAGTGATAGCTTGTAAGTATATAGCAAGATATTTCATATTTGTCGGTAGAAAAACTAGGACTCAGTTCATCTAATTATTTGCAATATTTAACTATGATGTCTATGCATGACTTATGGATATATAGTGAACTATAAGACTAAAAATAAGTTGAAGAATTGAGTCGTAATGCTTAGATCTGTTAGTTTATGATTAAGTCGGCTGTATTAGATTTTTGGTACGAGCTTGCTGTTAATAAGTTTTCGTTTTTGCACCATACTCAGGTGTATGAGCAGTCTATTTCTGCAGTCTGCCAACTTGATTGGCCGAAGGATCGCATACTCATTCAAGTTCTTGATGATTCTAGTGACGAGAGCATCCAATGGTTAATTAAGTCTGAGGTTACCAAGTGGAGTCAGAAAGGCATTAACATCATCTATCGGCATCGGTTGGTTAGAACTGGGTACAAAGCTGGGAATCTGAAATCTGCAATGAGCTGTGATTATGTCAGGGATTACGAGTTTGTTGCAATATTTGATGCTGATTTTCAACCTAATCCAGATTTTCTTAAGCAGACAGTGCCACATTTCAAGGTAAATGAAGACAAGACAAGCATGATGTGACTGAATTTACTAATCCAAGCTATTTTTCTTTTCTACTAGTACTCACTTTTTGTATCCCTCGTACCTTGTTTTTCAGGACAATCCTGAATTAGGACTGGTTCAGGCTAGATGGGCATTTGTGAACAAGGACGAGAACTTGTTGACTCGTCTCCAAAACATTAATCTGTGTTTTCACTTTGAGGTTGAACAGCAGGTCAATGGTGTATTTCTCAATTTCTTCGGTTTCAATGGAACTGCTGGTGTGTGGAGAATCAAAGCTCTTGAGGAGTCTGGAGGCTGGCTTGAGAGAACAACTGTAGAGGATATGGATATAGCAGTCCGGGCCCATCTAAATGGTTGGAAGTTTATCTACCTCAACGATGTCAAGGTACTCTTCGATCATTACTCTTCGATCATTACACTATCATGCAGATGATTCAGTGAATGTCAATATGGATTTCCATTATACGAAGTGGTTTTTAGAAGACATAATGCGTAATCATTCTGAAGTATTTGGCTTATGTGAGAATGTTTTAATTTACGCACAGATTTCAATTGCATACGTATTGAGGAGTGAGGAGACAGAGGAACATAATTAGGATGCACGTTTTTCTTATAATAATTTGTTCTAATACTTGTTATGAATCCGAACTTTCAGGTTCTTTGTGAAGTTCCAGAGTCCTACGAAGCTTACAAGAAGCAGCAACATCGCTGGCATTCTGGTCCCATGCAACTGTTTCGACTGTGCCTTCCAGCAATTATCACTTCCAAGGTATGTTTGATATTCAACCTCAAGTTTCAGCAATTAGTAGTTTTCATATAGTGTTAATTAAATGCCTTGGATTTTGCCCGCCTGCAGATATCGGCATGGAAGAAGGCAAATTTGATACTGCTGTTCTTTCTGTTGAGGAAACTGATCCTTCCGTTCTATTCCTTCACACTATTCTGCATAATCTTACCTCTAACAATGTTCGTCCCAGAGGCTGAGCTTCCTCTATGGGTCATTTGTTATGTGCCAGTTTTCATGTCATTCCTCAATATCCTACCAGCCCCCAAATCCTTCCCTTTCATTGTTCCTTATCTCCTATTCGAAAACACGATGTCAGTGACCAAATTCAATGCAATGATATCAGGACTATTCCAACTCGGTAGCTCGTATGAGTGGGTTGTCACCAAGAAGGCTGGGAGATCATCAGAATCTGACCTTCTGGCGGCTGTGGAGAGGGAAGCAAAGACTATGAACCAACCACAGATCTATAGAGGATCTTCCGAGAGTGAGCTCTCTGAGTTAAACCGACTCAAGGAACAAAAAGAAGCAGCTCCTCCTCCAATCAAAAAGGTCAACAAGATATATACAAAAGAGCTTGCTTTGGCGTTACTCCTACTCACAGCATCAGTCCGGAGCCTGTTATCTGCTCAAGGAGTCCACTTCTATTTCTTGCTCTTCCAAGGAGTAACCTTCCTCCTCGTGGGTCTCGATCTCATTGGGGAACAAATGGGCTAAATTAACATGGCGGAGAAATGAAAAGGCATCGTGCTCTCTCGCAGCAATGATTCAAAGGATCCATGAATTTGACTTCCTTGAAAGATGGCAGCGAAGGGGTAACCTCAAGATCAATACTATGAATTTTCACATAACATCTTGAATTGAAGTACTTATATTTATCGGACACTTCATATAGCATATTTGTTCTACTTTTCTTCTCAGTGTTGATCCTCGTAGTCTCTTCAGTAGGTATCGATTTGTTGCTGTTTGCTGTATTTAGGAGCAGATCTTCATTTTCTTTGATTTAATTTTTTTTTTCCACAACTTATAGTTGGAACAAATTCTTGCTTGAGTGTAATTTGGCAATTCAGATTCACAGCTGTATTATATTTATATATAGTTCAAAAGTTAGAGTGAAATCCGTCGATGCTTTCTAATTTTCACTTTCCTTGTTCATAGCGAGTGAAACATGTAGAACTATTGTATGTACATTTGCAGTTCAACTGTGTAATCTAATGTCATGAATAAACTGAATCTCTTTCTCTCCTTGTTCAACTAGTCATTTGCTTACAAGATCTACTTGCTAGCCCGCGACTCGGCTTAATATTTGAACTTGTATGTATAGGCTATATAACATAACACAATAAGTTACATAGCTTTACAGACCTTTAGGTTCAACTAGCACAATACCAGAAACTTTTAAGCACTTGTTGTGACTGTGATGCTAAGAAGTTACTGTCTCTGTTGCTGTTATGTGGTACTAGTCATCATCTAGCTCTCTTGAAAAGTCGGGTTCTTCGGGTTTTAGCAACTTGGGCATTTGAACATCCTTAATTTTCTGAGCTCCTCTCCTTGTGTTAGCTGCAAATCTTGATGCCAGTATTGTAACACCTAAGTTCTGTCTGGCTTGAGAATAATTTGATGCTGGAGGATTATTATTATTATTATGTTCTTCCTCTTCTTGTTCTGTTTCATCAGGCACTTGCTCGTCATCAGCGTACGAGAATGATTCCCTCATGCTAAGGTTTTTGGCCATTGCTCGTTTCTTGAATCTGCGCCAAGCCGCCTGAATGAAGCAAGCCGCCCAAGTCCTCCAGTGATACGAGTAGAAACGGAATGTGTGCTGCAGCTTCTTGCTATGCAGACGTCTGAACTGGTTCGCCACGAACTTGAGATCCTCAGCTCGCAGAGCAAACGCTTCCACTTCACCGAGAGATTTAACTGTTCGGGTGGAAGATGGCAAGTTGAGAGTGGATTTTGGGAGCAACGCCCACGCGAGCAGCTCCTCCCCGCAGAAATCACCCGGCCTCAAGGTGATAGAGTTGAAGAAGCCTGTCCGTCCTCCATTTGTAGTTGAGCTCTCCAGCCTCCCCCGGATGATGAAAAGCATCTCCGTGACAGGATCACCTTCGCGAACTATGTACGTGCCTTGAGTGCTCAAGGACGACACTAAGCGCTCGCATATGGCATCCAGTAGCTGATCATCCATTTGGGAGAAAAACGGGACCTGCACTTGGCTGGACAGTCAGAAAATGGAACACATTGTGGAAAATGACGGGCAGGGACTGTGATGAGAAACTTACACGACGAACAAGGTCCAAGCATAGATGGCGTTGAATATCTCTGCGAAGATCTGGAGGCAATGCACGCAAGATGGATTCTTCATCCACGCCACGGGTTGCAAGCCACTTGTACTGAACGAAACGCCTAACTCGAACTTGCAGGCCATTCGGGAGTTGGCGATGTCTCATCCACTCCTCAGTGTCTCTTCTCTTGAGCCTCCACTCCTCAAGCCTCACTGTGATGGATTGCAAGTATGTCTGCACAAAACACATGTTAGCTTGAAAAATGAGAGTAAATATACAGATATATATGGCTTTGTAGCTATACCTGCATGTTTCCAATTAAATGTGCAAACAAAACCAGACCCATAATAGCAATGAGAATGGCAAAAACTGTCTCCCCAATAAATGTGCTTGCATTTAAGCCCTGTCCATAGGAACTGAAAGCAAAAGATATCAATTTTTTTGTTCTCTGTCATTCATATTCAACTGCATATTCATGAACTTGTACCTTAAATTCTGCAAACCCCACCAAAGGCAATAGAAATATTTTTCAAGAAACCTGGAGTTGACAACTTTCTTCTTCACTGCATCTTCAAATAAGCCATGATTGAAGAAGTCACTGCTCTCAGGATCGCATCTCGTGAACACGAGAGTGGCGTTTTCCCATTTCCCGCGCTCACCATGGTTCACCGTGCCACAGTCCAGGTAACGAAGGAGGCACCGGATAGGAGCTAGTTCCTTTCTGCAGACTGATTTCCAGCACGTTGCGTGCCGTTCAATGGACAGCAAATACCATGATGCCCCCAAAACCTACAATAACAGCATTGTGAAAATGATGATACACACAATGGAGTGAGAAGTTTGAAGTCACAAGAATTTATCTCTTACATGGCTAGCTAACATGTACAGTAGGAGATTAAATAAAGCTCCAGCCCAAGCAGTCTTGGTAACAACTCCAGTAGCTTTTATAATCTGAGAGCTCAATGGAAAAATCAAGTACAGCCTAGGAATATATTGGAGAAGAACAATCATCACAAGAGCATTGTTGTTATGATCAGCATGGGTGCTCCTAATTGCTGGTATAATAAACCATATCACAATCTGTCAAAAGGAACAAAACAATTGGATATCAGATTCCAAGTTCCATATCTGTTTAATTTCTTAGAAACCAATCAACAAAACAAATCAAGAAAAGAACAATTTGCACAATTGAGTAAGGTACCTGAGGAAGAGGGAGGGTAGCCACCAGATCTATCAGGAAATCCGATCTGAGATACCTTTTAGCTATCTTCTCGGGATCCATAACAAGCTCGCCTCTACCAAAAACTCTTGAGCTAGGCGATACATAAGCCGTCCTGAACTTGATCACCATGTGCAACAGATAAAATACATCTGCCAAGGTACGAAAACATGTGACCACAATTCCCAAATTCAAATCAGTGGTCATACAGGATGAGCCTTCCTCACTCACAACTGATGGAAGGTAAAAGAACAATGGATCCACAAACAGTGCCATCAAGCAAGAGAAGAGGAAAATCCTGTTCCATTGCAAGTGAATATCGCTCCCCGGATCCAGAACCCGGTTCCTCCATGGCTTCTCTGGAGAGACCTTACCAGACTTGCCTACTTTGGCAATGCCATCAGATTTCAAGAAAGGAGCTTTGTACACTGGCAATGGCTTTTCTAGCTGTTGAGTGTCAAGATTTTGCTTCCCATCATTGTAAAACCTGTGAATTTGAAAACCCATTTAGATTCATAACCAGAACATGAAAAATAGCAATATCAGAAACTCTAGAATTACCTGACTATCTTCTCTTTCTTGAGCCCCATCAAAACCAAGAATGTAGCAATGCAAATCAGAGCTCAAATCAGTTGTGACATTTTTTGTCCCAACTAACAAACAGATGGGAATCTGAAACGGAACCCAAGTAGCCAATCCTATGGAGTAATTGAAATGTGAAGCAAAGACAATATTTTGATAATTTTCAATACTGATTTGCAGGCTGGAACTAAGTCATTGTCTTATGTGGATTGACTTCTTCCATTGGGAAATGGACATAAACAATTGAAGCAACAAAAAGAAATCAAGAAAACGCAGCTCAGATTGTAATGAATTGTTTAATGCATTAAAAGGAGAGAGAGGACGTGAAGAGCATGATGGAAATGGGAGTAAAGTTGTGTAAGATAATCATATATTAGCAGATTTCTCGGAGACTAATAGCTTTATATTTACAGCAAAATCTGAAGGTTCCAAATGTCTTGGTCTTGAGGTTGGAGATGAGATCGTTGCACGACTGTGTGGATCGGTCGTCACTCATGCTATTTATTGTCTCTACACATTTATAGTGGTTAAGATCATTGCTCCACTTAGTAATTGTAAAAATTAGTTGATGTTTTGTTACTTCATTTTCGAAAAATTAGTTGAAATTTTACTCTTTTTTCTTCTGCTCCTGTTGCAATAAAAACTTAATTGAACTGATGTTAAAAAAGATTCATATTTCATGCAGATCTAATCAAAGACAAAAATGGACACATTAGAAATGGACAAAATTCTAAAGAAAAAAGCACTCATTTTGGCAAACCCATTAAGTTTTTAACAGTACGCTCCACTTGTCTGCAGCAACTGAAGTCGGCAACGCATAAAACTGGAAAGAAGAATATGCAACCAAACAAAATCTATTACTCTTGAAGAAGAGAGTGACACAACATGACACGTTTGAAGGCCACAGATATTGAAGCAAAAAGCCTAACTATTGACAACAAAAAATTACAATAGACAGCCCATGGATAATGGTTAAAGCACTCGATTGAAATTTGAAGCCATACATCATCCATTACGGTAGAGAAACCTAAGACGCAAAGTATATTACTCCTTTATCAACACAAGCAAGCAATTGACAAGTGCTATTTAGCAATAAGTTTTACCTATAATGGAACAAACAAAGCATTGCGATCATAATACCACCCCTCCCATCACACACACAAGTAGCATACTCGTGGCAGTAAAAGAGAGTACGAGAATGATTAAAAACACAATCAAATTAATACAACACACGTTTTAAAGCACAACTCGGCAGGATGAGAGACCCAACGTTAATGAACACCCGCATCCCATGAGATGTGCGGTGCCACTAATTCAAATTAATAGAATAATTTGTTTCCCTAACTAGAAAGCATGATATCAACAGCTGATAAATAGAAAAACAAATGTAGTACAAAAACTAGGCTCATTGCAATGCAGGGCAGCTTGATTGGAAGACCTTCCAACCCTACACTTCTAAACAGCTGAAGATTCCATCACAAGTTATATTTACCTTCCCCAAAATGTCAAAACTTGACCTCTCGCAGTACCAAGAACACCTTTTGGATGCTCTCATAGCTAAGAAGAAAGATCTAGGTCTCATTGCTAATGCCAAACTAAAAGATCACTGTTACCGTTATAAAGCTCATCAAACACGAGGCTTGGCTGGAAGTATTAAACCCCAACAAGAACTGCTTCTTTGTTGTAGCTTGAACTCACACAAACATCAGCAGCATTTTCACCAGGTTAATACGAGCCAACAGAATCAATTTTTTGGTGACAATTAGGAGGGAGAGAACACATAGGCGCAAATAGAAAGAAAACTATTCCAAGCCGGTTTCAACCCCATATAATGCAGCTTTCACGTGTTAAAAGGTCTCCAATTTTAGAAAACTTAAGGCCGAATCTTAAATTGAGATTCCCAAACCCCAACTTCTGTAGAACAGATAAAGGTACCTGCCAGAAGAAGCAGCTTCCAATCCTTTTAAGTTAACTAAAAGAAATGCCACTAGAGTTTGTAGTTGCGCTTCACAGCCGAAACAGACGCATGTACAGATGTGGAAGCATGTAGACATGTAGCCATCTGGGACCCACAATCATTCAAAATTGAAGATCCCAGGGTAGGGCAGTGAAGTACGAAACCCCAGAAGTGCAGAAGCACAAAACCAATGAAGCAGAAGCAGATGCAGATGCAGAAGCAGAAGATACCTCAAGCAAACAAAGGGAAAAAAAACAGTACAGATTTTTAGAAGCATTCTTTCAAACTATTCTTTAAGAAATTCATAGCAAATAACCATAAGATCCATTATCCTATCTATATAGATGAAACTAAACTACTCTGCAGAAAGTAAAAAGATAACAATTCCACAATAGAGTATGAAGGGAACTTAACCAAATTAAAGAGCAGACGTTGAAGGCATCTCCTGATTAAAACATAGTCGTTATGAAGCCCAATCATACTAAACATACTTAATCCATAATTCCACCAGACAGGCCCAGAACACCAAGTTCCCATCCCAACACTCAGCTCCTGCTTCGGCGACGATCTCTAAGACCATTTCTGCATAAAATCAAGCATATGAAAACATGAGTAAAATGTTCTAGCTCAATTGTAGATTATGGCCTTAATTGGCAGCCAGTCGAAGGACAGTTGATTGCCAACAAGCAACTTGCGCAACTGGATACTATGAAACAAATTCTAAGTACACAATAACCAGCTAAACTGTCAGCCCGCCTCAGATCGTAGGTGGATAATTCTATTTATCAGCCTCAATATGAAGGAACTCCTATAATTGATAAGGGAAAAAACATATTCATTAGAATGGAACTTTACCCGTTGGCATATGGCACCTCTTCACGACCACGATATGGTGGTGGTGACCGACTGATGCTGCGTCCACGAGGTGAAAAACTGCGGCGGCGGGGAGATCGAGCACGGGGACTGTAACTCCTGCTTCAAAGTTATTATAATGATCAGAAGTTGGTAACAAAAAATAACCTCAGTTTTCTTAAAAGGTAAGGAACAAGAACACAACCACCAAACTATGATGCACCAATACACTGTTCAGCCCTCTGTTTCCGTATTCGATACGCTCGCAATACGGATACGCCAAAATACATAGAGAATATGGTATTGTTCATATTTACATAAATAAATTAAAAACACAGGAAAGGTATTTAATACACACTAAAAATATCTAAATAAACCAATTAAATAATGCATTTGATTTTTACATTCATCCATACCTCCAATTCCAAACACAGGTAGGATTTGTAAGTTTTTTTAGCCGTCAAATTTTAGTTTTTTTTTTTTTTACGTTCAATGCGAATACAGTTTGCCAATTCCAAAGTTTAGGCACAGTTTATACTTTGTAAAAGAAACACAATTATGGATATTTGTGTTTAATTAGAATTCAACTTAATGATTGTTGGTGAATTAATTAATAGTTATATTGGTGTTTAAAAAACCATTATATTAGTTATTTAAACATATTATATTAGTGATTTATGCTATATTAAATAAAAGTGTGTGTGTGTGTATATATATATATTACATAACGTATTGTAACTATAGTATTCTAAATTTTCTGAATATTACATATGATGTATTTATATCGTATCACATATTAAGTATTCATGCAACATAGCCACCAAAATAACTAGGGCTAACATCACAACATCCCAAAAACAATTATCACAGAGCTTTAAAAAAACTGATTGACATTACCTTCTACCATAACTTGGGCTCCTGCGATATCTTGGGCTGCGGCTGCGACGTCTTCCATTTCCAGACCCAACACGTAAACGGCATTCACGAGCAAAATGGCCTGGCTCCCCACACTCATAACACTTCAAATCAGAACCACCAGAGCGACCACGACCTCCACCTCCTCCTGGACCTCCACGGCCACCACCTTCACGTCCACCTCCACTTCCACCTCTAGAGTTGTGAGAAAGCTCAACTCTCCAGTTATTCTTACCTAATACAAGAAAAAGAAACTAAATACTTAGGAGGGTAGGCAGAGAATTATTTACAAGAGATGCTTAGAGGCGTGTTCAAAGTGTAGGCTTCAAAAAGTTTTGAGTAGAAGTATATGATGTGTCACGAAGGAGAACATTATGAAAACATCATTGTAGAAATGTAAATATTTATTAACAGAGAAGAACTATGTTGTAAATAACCACTCCCAGCAAAGATATAATTGAATTATTCACTGCTAAAGTATTCTTACAATCCTAAAATGAGGAAAATAACAAAAAAAAAATAGAGCAGACAATCTTATAGAGGTATTAATGCTATATGAGATACAAAGAAGTCCTTGATCAGAAGCATCCAGTACCTATAGGCTATAGTAGAATGGACTATATTTTATTTTTATGTTATAGAATTCTCTGGGTGCTTTTCAAACCTACCATCTAATTCACGGATTGCATCTTGAGCATCCCTGCGGTCATCAAAGTCAATGAAAGCATAACCTGGTGGTCGTCGAGCAACCCAAACACTGCAACATAAAACAATCAGGAGATAACATGAAGAATGGGTACTAATCATAATACGAATGTGCATCTGAAAAGCTAGATAAATAAGAGAAAAATGCACTCAGCACTAAAAGACTAGCTAAACTGAAAAGGCAAGGTTCCTTGACATGATAATGAATTATGATACTCAAAGCAAATTTCTTAGAGAACTTGTGAGGGCTTCAAACAGCATGCATACTATTTTTTAGTTTCATGCAAGAAGATGATTATCACCAATGTACTCAAAAAGTATCTACAGCTTTAGTTTATTTATATTAAACAACTGCAATAGAGAAGAGTCATGTGAGATGTAAACAGAAAACTTCTATGGTATCTATGACAGTACAGCAATAGCTGTTTCAGTAAATAAAAAGGACAATCATATAGCTAAAGAACACAGTATTCCATTTGTACAAAATGGTTATCTTTCAACTGAAAAAATACAGGAATGTGGAGGCAGATTAACACTATTGCATAGATGTACCAAATAGTGGCCCAAAAATGGCATCTTAAGAAGTTGCTAAGCTATAAGCATTCAGGTCTCATTATCTTCCTCGTGAGTGCAAGGAGTCTATAAGCCAATTAATGAGGTCTCATTAATAATTGTCAGTACACAGCAATACCTGTTGCATAAATATACAGAAGAGGCAAAAGCTAATTTACAAATCTTTATACCTTCTTATGACACCAAAAACGCGAAACTCATCTTCAAGATCGCGCTCAGAGACTCGTGGGTCCAAATTTCCCACGTACACACGAGACATTGTTTCAGAAAGTCCTGGAAAATCCACACAAATGCAAAGCTAAATCTCAAAAGACTAACAACAAAATGTAGGCATTAACGCAATTGCTTCTTGAACAGGAAAACGGCTACACTTTCCCGAAAAAATCCGAGTAAACGAACGTGATGATCAGGAAAGGTTAGTAGTAGACCGAGAAACAAACAGCGAAACTTGCAAATTAGAAAGAAAAATATATTCTGAAGGAACTTTGGATCGCGAAATTTAACAACATGCGAGACTCTTCGATGGCAATTACAGAGCGAAAAGAGATGCGAGCATGCATGTAAGAGAGAAAGATCTGAACCTGGAATCGCAGATGATGGCAGAGAAACCCTAGCTGCTATCGCACCGTTTCTCTTCTGTTTTTTCTGTTCGAATTTGAGATTGTGAGCCTCTAGGGCTTTATTTTGGGGTTTATATGAAAGAAAAATTAGCCACGGGTCCCTTGGAAGTATCGGTTTTTAGGGTTTTGCCCTTATCTTTTTATTCTTTGCAATTCAGTCCAAATTTAAGCATGGTTGGCATTGTCTTAGAATGAGGTGACGTGTCTTCTTTTTGGGGAGACTGGAGTCCACGTTGTAATAAATTTTAGTTATTTATTTATTAAATTTATTATTTTATACAAGATGTTGTCATCTTAGAATTTTAAGGTTGCCAAGAGACCAAATCTATGATGTTGCCTTCATGCTCAGAGTTTTTGTGCATATTTATTTATGAATGTAGTAAGAGGATTCGAGAGGTGACCAATTAAGCATGTTTCGTTTAAAAAGCTTTGAATGTCTAGGCGTGTCGACAACTCAGAATTTCGTGATCTGATATCTCAAGTTTGGACATGATTTGTTGGGGCTGGGCTTTAGAGTGTGCATGTCATGAGTTGGCGCATGAGCAGTGCATGTGTTTTAAAGGTGCGCGAGGGGCGCGCGCGTCTTCAAGGTGAGGGCATGTGCACTTGCGGGTTGGTCAATAAGGCCTAGAAGTCTCACGTGTAGACGGTGTAGTATGATGTAGGGGTTGGAGGTGCATGAGAAGGTCACACATGATGCGGGTCTTCAATTTATATTATTTTTTGGGGGGAACCAGTGTTGCGAGGTCACCCGTGTTACCCAACTCGACCCATGAGGAGGTGGAATTGGGTTCTTAAAAATATAAAAAATGCTTCTAGATTGGTCACTTCACTCTTAGGGCTATACGAGTATGATCATAGCTCAAAATATGATTAAAATTTATTTATACGAATAAAACAATAGCGGAGTCATTTTGTCCAGAAAAAATAATAAAATAAAATTTTGGTTTGATGACCGATCTAATCGGTCTGATTGACCTCATTGGGCGGACCAAGTCCAAACCGAATGAAGAGTTTTTATGAGTAGATATGTCTAATGCAATGGTTCATCAACCACCGCTTACATTATTAAATGATATTACATATTCATAATCTTATCTCAAACTACTTATATATGTTACAAGTGAAATGAAGTTGAGAAAATGGTGATGTGACCTATATCATGTTGACTTACTATTCACAAATTGAATTTGCAGGACCTGTAAGTGAAAGACTAGTAATTAATTGCTGATGCATGTATATGCAGTGAGAGTTCCAATAAATCAATGGAAGCTATGTTAATAGGAAAGAGAGACACCCAGTATTCATTGATAGCTGGTTGACTTATTAAAAGCCCTTATTTAATAAGTCTGGCTAATTTTGAAGAAATTTAGTAATTTACCATCTAGTGCCTATGCTAATGTGTCACTTAATGCACGAAAACTAGAACAAACAAGTCTTGACTCATGTAAAAGAAACTAGAGGTACCTTCGAGCTCGTGAGTCAACTAATAAAAGATTGTTTCAGTTTAATTTGAGGTCTCGAATTCGAGTCTCAGGTAATGTAGTTGCGTTAAAATTTGGTAGGCAGAGCTTTGTCGTCCTTGTGGTCCTACCCGGCTTGAATGAGAATTAGTCTGGGTGTGATAAAACAACTTAAAGGTACCAACCGCGAGTTTGCGTGCCCATTAAGAAATCTCATGGTTTAGACTAGAAAAGAAACTAGGGGTGGAATAAATAAAAAGATTAGGGGTGATTGGTTTGTTTATGTTTTTCTTTTATGAAAATAGAATTGATTGTTATCAATTCAATTCAATTGTCAAGAATAGTTGAACTCATTTGAGGAAATTACACAAATGCATGAACTATAAATTAAAAATACGATGTCTTAATTACGATCCACAAATTGTTCTCTTGTACTTATGTCAAATTCATATTCCACTTTTTATTATTTCACTTCTTAATTCTTATACGATAGAGTTCGATGAATAAAATATTTATGTATAACTGGTTAAAAATAAGATGGCAGATTGGTTTATTATTTAGTAGAGATCATATTGATTATGTGATTGAGAACTATGTAAATAAGAGAATAAGGAATTTAAGCCAATATTTTTTGGAGGAGTATTCACACATGTATTTTATTTACATGTTTTTTTTATAGGCAACGGCCTAAGGAATTTTTACAAGAGATATATACACAAGCTTGAACAATACCGCACCAAAGTGGTCTCCTACACCACCACCACCAAGGATGTGTTGAGTGGGAAT
>JAYMTF010002751.1:0-17163 GCA_036897485.1 Pelargonium nanum | reverse complement strand
CTGCAACGAACTGGGTTTGTTCGGAGACTCGCCGGAACCGTCAAAAGCCACCGCATTGCGCTTCGCAACCGCGCCGGCGTCGAAGTCGTGGTCGTCCAGGTCCTCCATGAGCTCCCAGGCGTTGATCACGGAGTCTGGGGACAACGAGTCTCTTGGGTTTGCTGGGTATAGGGTTTTACTGAATCGAGGTGGTGAAGGAGAGCGATCCTTAGAGGTCAAGTTAGGGTTTTGAAGGTCGATGAGGAGGAGGGAACCATAGGTAGTGGAGGTGAGAGAGACCAAGTGGTGGGTGTCGTCTTTTTGGGTCGGAAGAGACAGAGCTCCGGGGACCGGAGATGAAGAGAATGAGGAGGAGGAATGGGAAAAGGAAGGGTCTTGGGAGGTGTTGGTGATGAGGGTCGTATTGGGTCTGGAAGC
This sequence comes from Pelargonium nanum, assembly GCA_036897485.1. Lineage (NCBI taxonomy): Eukaryota > Viridiplantae > Streptophyta > Magnoliopsida > Geraniales > Geraniaceae > Pelargonium > Pelargonium nanum. Next base: position 16,746 of record JAYMTF010002751.1, on the reverse strand, counting down.
ATAGCAGCCCATGAATGATCTCTCTACTTTTTGGTAGCAACTCTTCTTTAAGGGAGTATTGATTGCTTTGTTAGGGTGATTGTGTGCAAATTAGAGGCTTAGATGGAAAGGAATGGTAATGGCTTAGGTGAGAGTGAGCTTTCAGGAGAGTTGGATTAGGAAGATGATGAAGATGAAGATGAAGATATTCAATAAATGGTGCTGTGCTAGTTATGACCCAGAGGTTGAAGAAGAAGAAGAAGAAGAAGAAGAAGGGTTTAACATAGGATGAGGAAATGTTTTTTTTCAAGTGAAGTGGATGGGCATGTGATTTGATGAAAGGGGGCTTTTCTGGCTTGGGCCCATCAATGGAGGCTGGAGCTCTTCAGGAGCTTTCTTTTCTTTTTCTTTTTCAAGTTTCAATGGGAATAAAAAAATCTCTTTTTGATAATTTTCATTGTTACGAGGAGAGTTAAGCATCTTCTCAGGATTAATATATATGGTTAGGTGCACGTTTTAGCATGTCCATAAAGAAAAAGTTTAGTCTACAATGGTTTTTCCAAATTTAGTCAGGTTAGGATGCTGAAAAAGGAAACAAATATGATCAGTAGTGTACTAGAATATTGAAACAAACACGGAAGTGTGTCGCACGTCGATAAATGCAGAGTGACCTTTGTAAATGAGAATAAACATTTACTATTAATAGATAGATGTAAAAATAAGAAGATACGTCAACTTTACTATATTTGAAACTCTAGTATTGGTCAGTATTCGAGAGTTTAAGTTGAGTGTAGGAGACGTTTCAATTAGGAGAATAGTGGTTTTGCACAATCAATCATGCATCAAGAAACGAAGGAGTACCGAGAGTGGGCAAACAAGTATGTGAGTTATCACTTGATGAATCCGACGTAAGACATGAGTCCACTGGACAACACTCGCACGACCGGTGAAAATCAAAACTCAGAGCAAGAAAGAAAAACAATCAGCGACGATATGGACCAGTGATTAAATTTCAACGAGAACGCTGCTGAGGGAAATAGGTTTATGCATGATGATCCTGTAGTAGTTCAAGTCATAGCTGAGCATAGCCATAAAATTCATAGAGTACTAGTGGACACTTGTAGTTCAACATAGGTTATTTTTAAATTTTACTTTAGTAAAATGAACATACCCGAAGGTAGAATTTAAATAAATGAGGAGACTAGTCCAGGGAGTGTGAGAATCTTGCATACCAATTGTATGAGTAGTTGATCTAATGGCCATTTCCACGGGAGAATTAAAAACAAATGTGAAATTGACAATCTAATTCATTATCATAGAAACACTCTTCACCTTTCAATATGATCATATGCCAATCAGTCCTTAATGAGTTAAATATTGTTGTGAGCAGCAAATACTTGTTGTTAAAATGGTTCACCCACCACCGTAAACTAAGAGGTAGCTATTCAAAAGCTCGACACTACTACTAAATGTAAGAAAAGCTACAAATGATGAAGATGATGCAAATATAGAAAGAGCTATGGTTAACAAGTCAACACGACTAGAACCAACAAAATGTTTATAAACAATACAAGGACGAGAGAGGAGGTTACTAAATAGAATTTGACCTCCTTAAGCCTAGTTCTATGAATATAAAGAGCTTGTAGCCTGCAAGAGGTGGAGTAGACTTCGCAAACTGCCTCTAAAAATGTTATTGAGAGCTACTTTGTTCCTTGTTGCACGTGTCGATAGACACAATGCCTAGTATTCATCGTTTATTGCTAGGACTACTAGGGTATCCAACTTCCGAGGTCCTACTTTTCAACTAAAAAAATTCTTGCACTTCAAATGGTATATAGTATATACTATATATGACCTGCTTCCATAAGTGTTGCCAATATGCTTTTGGCCTTTTGGAGAGGTCAAGGAGGAGTCAACTTATCTGCTGCCTTTTTATTTGAAAATTTTGACAATTCATATCATGTGACTAGCAGGTGGTGACTTGTGATAAGAGTTTGAGCATAAACCCTAGCAAACTTTGTTGTAGCAGTAGAAAAGCATTATATATTTTGCAATTTTATGAGCTAAACCAATAAGATGACAATGAAGTTCATAAACCAAATAGAGGTGGTTTGATAACAAACACATTTTATAGTAATATTTGATGGAATGGTGATTTTAAGCTTCAGAATCACAAACAATGCAGCCAAGTTTCATCAGCAGAAGCACTAACAATTCAACTTGTCCTTTTTTTTCTTCTCTTGGCTCAGTTCAGACTTCAGACACAACACTGCATTTTCACGTGAAAAATCAATTGTTAAAGTACTGGGGACCACCACCACTCTCTCTCTCTTTTCTTTTCCTTTTAATTTCTGGTTCTTGCCACAACCAAGAGAGTGACCAGAGTAACTAATCAATTCAACAAACCCAATGCATTATATATATATATATATTCCTGTTAGACATTACCAAGATACAAAAAAAAATCTCAGTCATAATTTATGTACAAGGACTCGGTCAAATTTTTATAAGCTAAAATTTATACAAAATAATGAAAAATCATCGGATTACAATTTATCATTTATATCCACATTTATAAATTTATATGCACAAAGCGGCCGTTTGAATTTGTTATGTTTGTGTCATGATCTGGTGGTTTCATGGTGAAAACACTTGTATAATTGATCTACAAAATCTTTTATTCCTAGGGGTTTTCTGGTATTTTCATATAGTATACAGACTTATGAGGGAAAGAAATCAAATTATGGTGGACAGGTGGAGCCGCGCGTGGGGCACCAAAATAAGTGCGAGAAAGAGACTCCATAGCAAACAGAGGTCAGTGCACACCTAAACTAAGTTAGTTGGTTAGTTGGGCACGTGCCTTGCCTGTATCCATGCACGTGATCATTAATTCTGCCTCCTCCTTTTCTTTCCTCAAAGTTAAATATTGTGATGTTAATTGCTAATGTTTTTTTTTTAAAGATGGTTAGATTATTTACAAACATAATTACAACACACCAAAATCTGATATTGTCAGAGGAGTCTCGAACTCGAAACTTTAAGATTGTGCACGAGTACACGAGCGTTTATGCTGCTAGGCCAATAATTCAAAGTGGAGTGTTCTCTATAACTTTTTTTTAACCTAATTTTTGCATTCTTGTTTTCAAGGATGAGATTTTGTTAGCTGGTGTTTGGCAGTAGTTAAACAAGAATCTCAAAATGAACAGCTCAATGTCAATTACAGAGATTGATGGCTTGACCATTCAAGCCACGACACTGAACCATTCAGCTCTGTGGTCCAGCCCAAACCATATTCATGGACCATTTCATAACAAATTTACCACAGTAACAAAATAGAATTATCAACATTTACTATCTAAATAATTTATAATCTTTATAAAGTAATGTAATGTAATATAAAAACATTGCTTAAATATCACATTCGATGCTGGCACTTCTTCATTCAACTTGGCCCCTGGGGGACCCCAAATAACCCAAACGTGTAAACGTGAAATTAATTATATATATAAATAAAAAAAGCATTGACAAAATAAACCAAGGAAGCGCCAAAATCAGAAATCTACCAAACCAACAAACCCAAATATTTCCGGTTCTGATCAGTCTTCTCTGCGAGAACTCGAAGCAAAGAAGCACAAAAATGCAGGGCGGTCAGATGGTGGTGGAAGAGATCCGCCTCGCCTCTGTTCTTCATGCTTCTAAACCTGTAAGCTCTCTCTTTCTTCAGATAATACATGTGTGTGAGTGTACGTATAGATTTATGTGTTGACTATGTGAATTCACCATCTCGGAAAAGGAATGTTCGTCTGAAGTCTCCAAAGTCTACAGCAACTCCATTGTAGTCGCATTTGACTTCGCCAGAACCTTGAATGGCTTAATGACTACAGATTTGGCGTTTATTTCCGATTTTTTGTGATTTAATTGTATTTTTGCGATTTCATTCCGACATTATCTCAATGTCCTAAGATGTACGGAAATGATTCGCTTTTTTCTAGCCGATCTGCATCGGTTGATCTCAAAATGAATTCAAAACTTGGCCGATTCGCTAATTATTGTAAAAATTATAATAATTTTTGTGTAATTAAGAAATTTATCTTAGTTTAAATGTTATGAATGGTTGAATTAACAGTTTTGTGTTGCTTGTTATGGAATTTTGGTATATATAACTAAAGTTTCTCATGGTCCTCCTTTCCTGCACACTCTCAGGAACCAAACAAGCCAAGTTAATTTATCTGCCGCTTGTGTTTGGTAGTGATGTTTTGTTCTCTTCTGATTGATGCGATTCACCGGCTCTTAATATAAAAGTGATTCAAGTTGGTAAAATTCAATAAATAAAGTAAAACCTTAGCCTAAACAATGAATTACTCCTGTTTAAAGTAAAATCCAATGATTGGTGTTGCACTCTTACCATGTATCTATACATAGAGACATTGCAGAGACATACACAAGTGTTTATTATTTATGGATTTATGTACGGACACTGTTTTATAGTTTTGGATGTACTGTATATGTTGCCTATACAGTAGCCATCAACAATTTGCTAGGCATTCAAATTGTGATTTGTCGACTAGAAATAAACAGATTACATGTTGATGGGGGACACTGATTTATAACCAATATACTCTTTTATTTATTGTCAATCTTAAGTTCATTCAAGATGTTTAGAAATGTGCTTTCTAAGTAATCAATTTCCTTTTTTTTTTTTGTTTTAATTTTTGCAGAATTTCTTACCCTCGCTAACCAAGGTAATGGGAACCCTTGGACAAAGCTCGCGTTCTGTTGAAGTGATAGAGTCATGTCTAAAGGCAGGAATGTCAGGTAACACTGAGTATCTGTGCTGTTGATATGTTTGATCCATACATTATGGCCCTCCATTTATTCTCTTAAGTTTTGGATTTTTCCAGTTGCTCGGTTTGACTTTACTTGGTTAGATGGTGACTACCACCAGGAAACTCTTGAAAATTTGAGAAAAGCTGTGAAGAAATCTATGAAGACATGTGCCGTAAGTAACATATTAAAGAAATTTCACTCTTACCACACAACCTGCACTGAATGAGTGGCTTTTGCTGATGTATGTTTAACTCCATTCATTTTCACGAGTTCAAGTTCATCTGCGTTAGGGAGGCCTTATTTTTATATATAAGATATTGGGAATCCTTGAGGAAACCATAGTGATCAATATGATTTGCTGTTAGATTTCTGCATTTCTCTTTGAACCATGTTATATTTTGTAATTACAGTACTTTTTTTATACCAATTATGGATCCATACCCCAACTTGTTCTATCTCATATGACTTCAAATGCTTTTTTGGTTGTGAACTATCAACGTTTCATGTCTGATTATTTACTTCAGGTAATGCTGGATACTGTGGGCCCAGAACTTAAAGTTTGCAACAAAAATGGGAACCCTGTTGAGCTTAAGACTGATGCTTACGTCACTATCACATCAGATGTCACTCAAGAACCATCAGCGGATATTTTACCTATTAATTATACTGGACTAGCTGAGGTATTTTCTTTCATCTATATCTAGTCCTGCTTTACTAAAAGAAGCTCTTAAGAATAGATCTTTCATGGAGACCCTGATTCTGAAATAAATAAATAAAAAGTTATCGCGTCAAGGATACAAAACTAGAATCTGAATTAAGGTCTTCATGGCAAGCAACTTCACCAGTATCATTAATTAAGTTACAAATAGCCAAACAAGCCTGTCTTTGAACCCAACTTCTTGGCTAAATTGGCCATTTGCCAAGTAGGTAGACTATGACAGGAACTCTTAGTCACTCTTATTCTTGATTATGTAATGTATCATATGGTGATTCATTTCGTTGAAAACATGATGCATAGTTTCCTCGTTTTTCATTGTAATTCCCATCTTTCTTCCAATAATTGTTTGTTTTGTATATCCTGCAGACAGTTAAGAAGGGTGACACCATTTTTCTTGGGCAATATCTCTTTACAGGACACGAAAGTACATCTGTATGGCTAGAGGTGAATTTCTGTTCTTGGTGTACCTTTTTTTAGATTTCTTATTGGAATGGCTTATTCAGCAATTCTGTCTCTTCAACTAGTGTTCTTTATCGGCCTGCAGGTTTTTGATACAAAGGGTAAAGATGTTATTTGTCTGGTGAAAAATAGTGGCACTCTTTCTGGCTCTATTATCACAGTTCATGTTGCCCAAGTGCATATCAATATGCCTACTTTAACTGAATTTGATAAACAGGTATTATTCAGCATATTACAAGTTTTCATCATTATTATTTTTTACTTCTACCAGGAAATGAAAAGAATTTACATTATGTGCTCATAATTGGTTAAACATGACTGGTCTATGGAGCTTTTCTACGTAGCAACAATATTTAATTCAGACTACATTCTTCCAAGTTCTTTTGGAAATTTGTATAATGGTTTTTATGTTTAATGAGATTATGTATTCTAAATTGCATTGATGAAGTGTATATTGATTCAGTATTGTTAATCATGAGGGGACAATTTTCTTGCCAATTTATTACTGTGCTCTATGCATAGGTGAGATACCTCAATAATTTTAGTTTTGGATTGTATGATAATCATTGCCATTATAATGATTAGGTAGGTTTGGATTATGTCTTAGATATATGAATTGTGCTGTTCATAATTTTCTTCCCCGATTATGCAGGTTGAAAAACAACATGACCAAATTTTTCTTTGTGCGCAAACTTTTTTCGTTGCGTTCTTAAACTCTTTCCTGAAAAAATTTTAATTGCCCTAACCGTCATTAATGCTCTTGAGGTTCTCATTAATCATTGATGCTCTTTGGGAATCATAATTACTTTCAAGTATATGATGTTTTCTTGTTGATTATTTCTTCCCCTTCTTGTTCTTATTTTATTTTATTGTAATAGGTTATTTCAAGCTGGGCCACACGTAACAAAGTTGACTTTATTTCCCTTTCATATACCCGCAATGCAGAAGACATACGTGAGGTCAGATTTTATTTATGGTTGCTGTTGTAGTTGGAAAGGGGAATCTCTATTATCATCTAAACACTTGCAGCAGCCATACTAGTTTTGAATTCAGAATGAGGATACCTATGGCCCTTTTTTGTGGTCAATTTAAGCTATGCCTACTGCTGACTGAAAAATCTTGTTCTAAATGTGAATATTTGGATGTCAGATATCGCAAGAACAAGGACTATCTGAATTTATTGTAGCCGTCATTACTTAGCTTGTCGATATCATAGATTGAAAAGACTATTTGCTAGAAATTTGTTTTCATTCAGATATGTTTTTTGCGGGTTTGTCTCTCTATAATTATCTAATGTTCATTCTTTTATGCAGCTTAGAGATTACCTTAAGATGCAAAATCTTCAGGACACTCAAATATTAGCCAAAATTGAAACTGTGGAGGTGAGCTAATACTACAGTCATGTATAGGAAACTTATTTGAAGACTTCATCTCATGATAATGGTGTTCTTTTTGTTACTTTCTTGTATTGTGAGTATAATTTGATCCTTCAATTTGTAATTTTGCTAGGGCCTGGATCATTTCGATGAAATCCTTAAGGAAGCAGATGGAATTATCTTTGCGCGTGGGAATTTAGGAATTGACCTGCCTCCAGAGAAGGTAGGGCTTATGTCCATAAGTTGCAGTAATTACCATCTCACCAGACCCCTTTGAAAGACTTTTTTAGCTTATAGTAATTATTTGTTAACTTTCTTGTATTGTACACATTTCTCTTAAACCTTTTGGTGTTGATCCTGCTGATGATCACTTGGTGGTATCTTAAACTGCAGGTTTTCTTATCTCAGAAGACTGTTCTTAGCAAGTGTAACCTGGTTGGAAAACCTGCCATAGTTACTCGAGTAATTGATAGTATGACGGGAAATCTACGCCCAACTCGTGCTGAAGCAACTGATGTTGCTAATGCTGTCCTTGATGGTTTGTAACTTAGTCTGGATACTAATTAGTGCTTTTTGCTCAATTTTTATACTAACATTTTGTATCTTCCTTTCCTTTGTTTATAGGAGCCGATGGTATATTGTTGGGTGCAGAGACTCTTCGAGGTCTATATCCTGTTGAGGCATTGAAAACTGTGGGGAGCATTTGTGCTGAGGTAACTATAACCGGACAAAACATCAAAACTTAAAATGTAAATGTTAAACCTCATATATATAGCAGACCTACTTGACAAAGCACTGTCCCTATCCTGGTCCACAGAAAGATACAATTTCGTGAGAAATATAACTGCAATTGTTATGGCTTCGACATACGATTTTTTAATGGAAGAAAATTGTTGAGGAAAACAAGGTAAAATGACTAGTTGCTGATCCTTGTCCAAAAATATGCTCCATGAGTTGATCTAAACCTTGTTAAGGGGTGAGTTCATTCAATTCATAGACATGTTGCTTCTGGACGTTGGCTAAACATCTTCTTCACATTATTGGAAAAAATGTTATGCTACTAGTTGGATACCCATCCATCTCTTGCCTTTCTACCAAGTCTTCCTTTGTTAAAATTCAATTGAAGTAGATTATGTAGTTGTTTAATAACGCTTTGCCTCAGAAACTCTAATTTTCATTAGTTGGTAAAACAAATATCTTTAGTTGACATAATTGTTGTCCCATTAGCATCACTAGTTTACAAACTCGTAAGCATTATGATATTTTTCACTTTCAACACACTCGTAATGTTCCATTTCTTTTTATGTTCTTTTTTTTGTAGGCTGAAAGTGTTTACAATCAACCCCTCCAATTCAAAAGGATCCTCCGACATGCTGGAGAACCCATGTCATATGCTGAATCTGTTGCTTCATCGGCGGTATGTCGAACTATTATATCAAGAGTGTCAGTATCTGTTATTATTATGACTGTACTTCTGCTTCCCTAAATTACAGCCTTTTGATGGTTCTCCGTTTTTCGAAAGGTACGTGCTGCTGCTAAGGTCAATGCTGCAATCATTGTTGTATACACTTCCTCTGGCGGAGCAGCAAGGTATTGCCAATGTAAAGTGTAATTTTAACAAAATATTTGAAATGGGACGTTGATCCTAATCATAACAAGATCTTGCTTGGCAGGTTGATTGCAAAATATAGGCCATCTGTGCCAGTGGTGGCAGTTGTGATCCCCCGTCTCACAACAAATGTTCTAAACTGGTCTTTTGCTGGCTCTACGCAGGTACATAACCAACATTTACATATTCAAGAAAATACGACATTACAATATATCTGATATATTTCAAACAATGTACTCTGTTTAATTCAAAGCTTTCCTTTTTCCCGATATTGCAGGCGAGGCAACTGCTTGGTGTGAGAGGAGTCTACCCGATATTGGGCAACCCTGGGGTAGGTCTTTATTGAAAGTTTGTCTTTTCTCATTATTTGAAACTAACAAGATGCTCAAATGTCTTGGTGTTGTATATTTCCATCTGCAGACTTCAAGTGGAACTCCTGAAGAATATGGATTGAAACTTGCCCTTGATCACGGTCGATCAGTAGGGATGCTCAAGCACAACGATCGGGTCGTTGTGTTCCAGAAAATTGAGGACTCGTCAGTGGTTAAGATTATAGACTATCAGGACTAGTTCTCCCATTTGTATTCCCTTGGGCCTTAGCTATTTGGGATTTTTGTTTTTTCATTGGGAGTTTACTTGTAAGCTCTGTGACTACGTTGCCTTTGTAACATTTTGTTGTATTTTGACTGGATATCTGTATTTCTCAGGCAGAGAAAATCCATTTAGGTCATAAAGTGTGCCAGTTGACTTGAACATGCCAGATTTCCTCGTATCAAATCTCACTGAAATGTTCCGGCGGATGCCTAGTGGGTATTGTAAAATAATTACTTGAAATAATTATTCATTCCGTCTCAAAATAAGTGTTACGTTTAACTTGTATTACTGTTTCAAAATAAACGTATTGGTTTTTTTTTTTTGAAAAAATTTGTTATACCTGAATTACCAATAATATTTCTATTATAAATTTGATAGTATGTCTTACAACACATGTGCATGGTAATAGTAGAGAAAATAAAAAAATGTAACTTGTTTTTTAGACGAGGAACATGTATGTACTTGAATTGAAAAAAAAGGAGTACTTCAACTATTTTCATGGTAATCCATTTTTATTTTCTTCCTTAACCTCTACTCTCTAGGCTCTAGGTAGCATTCTGTATTTGGCTTCATTTCTGGCTACGAGGATGGTACAATAACAATTTGACCCGCACGTGAGTTCAGAGGTGCGCGCGTGTCTGGAAAATATTCACCAAACGGGACTATAAAATGGCTTTACTTCTGTAACTGCAATGTCTAATAATTTCGGAACGACAAAGAGAGAGAGAGAGAGTCGATCAAGGGCCGCACTTATTTCAGTTCACAATGGTCTCTTCTTCTTCGCTCACTCTAAGGCCAAGCTTGAGGAGCTCCATCGCCTCTAATTTCCACGACCCCGTAAGACCTTTCCAACAACACCATATCCACCTTTTCTATTTTATTGTGTATATATATCTACTTTCTGTTTGGTTCCTGAGAAAAAGGGCTTCACAGAAGCTAAATTTTCTTCCCACCGTCTTTACATTTCCGTGTCAGTTGATTCTCTGGTATTGTGGCTGAATCTGCTGCCCAAACCACAAATAGCATAAAATGTAGGATTCAACATTCTTCTCCTTATGAGATTTGGAGTTGTCTTGAATGAGTATTGTGGTTTGGACCGTTTGGTTGCTGAAAGTTGGAAATGAACTGTTGATTGTACTGATGTTTGCTTAGTTGTAAGTTGCAGAAATGTGAAGTTTAGGGACTAGGGTCACTAGATGACTTCATTGCATAGAAATGTTTCTGTCAAGCTTTGCCACAAGAAACAAAGTGTTAGGAACTAAATTATTCGTAGAATCAATGTGAGTGAATGTACGAAATTGATTTTACAGTCTTTTTTTGTTGTTGTTGAAATAGAAGCAATTTTATGAACTGTAACCCCCAAGTTCAGTTGCATGATTGTATATTTGTCTTGAAAATCTGAATGTTTAAGTTCTAGGTGTAGCGACACAGCATAAAGTAGGTATTAGCATTCGATTCTGATTCTGTTTACTGTTTATGCAGAGCTTTATGACCAGAAATTTCCCTGTAAACTTTGGGTTTAAGAAAGAATCAAATTTAAAGGGGGAGCTGTTTCTGTTTCCAAAGAGATTTGAGTTGAGCTGTACAGCAAACAGAGAGATGGATGCGAGCACTTCCATTTTTGTGGATGATTTAGCTAATAGTCTAAATGGTCAGCTGAGCTGTTTCTTTGTTGGTAAACTATGCTTTTCTTGGCACTTATGCTCTGTTTATATTGTTTGTATGTTCTAGTATTGCAGATAAGGAAACTAAGGAACCTAGTATTTCAACAATTTTGATGAACTCTGAGAATAACTTCGATCCTTACCATGCAATGAGTACACCGCTTTACCAAACTGCTACATTTAAGCAGGTAAGATTATTTGGTCTCTTCTAACATTTTGTTTATGTAGGTTTTAGATGAGTTAGAAAAGAATTTAATTCATTTTTCATCTACAACTACCAGTATATAATTGATTGGTGCACTTCAGTTTCAGTAGTTTTATTCTATTTATGTGTATGACTAGTACTGAAGTTATATGCAGGTAAAATCTAGAGCGTACAAAACTTGCTTGTTTTCCTCTTTGGGGATTGGATGCCGCTCTTTTACTAATTTCTGATAGTTATTTCTATTGATAAGACAAAGGAGTTTCCTACTTGTATGTCAAGAAAGGGGAAGGGGGAATGCAGTTACAAGGAGATAATCTGGATTTGTTGAGGCATAATAAAAGTTTAATCAATCGAGCATAACTGACATGTGATACCTTTTTTTCCAAATAATATGACCTGTTCTCTATGCAAAGCATAAATGTTGTAGATTATTGGTTGTTTGTGAAGATGTATACAGGATATAAACAGGGTACAATTTTTTTAGAAGGTATTGATTTGGTATGTTTGTAACTTTTATTTTCCATAGTCTTTAAAATTATTCAACAAGATCCAAGAAACACGATAAGTAACCAAATGGAAGGGGGTTGAAAGTACCCATCTTCAGATCCAGAACTGTTCTTTCTCAAACAATAGTATCAGCTCCTCCACTGTGCTTCCCAAATAAAAATGAACATGCTCCCTACCTGGGCTCTTGTTTCTTGCATGAGAGAGCCTAATTGATAGACATGGACGTTTGTACACTATTTTGCATACAAGCTGTTTGAACCTTACAAACATGCAATTGTTTATCTGTTTGGGCATGATATTTAACTTTTGAGTTGCATTTTAGCTCTGTAATTTTCTTTATTTTGTAGCCTTCAGCACTAGAAAATGGCCCCTATGATTACACTAGAAGTGGAAATCCTACAAGGCATGCTCTTGAAAGGTGTGAATTTCTTATTGGAATTCGGATTTCATGTAAAGTAGCTCTCTAGATTTTCTAATGGAACTATTTATCTCTGTTGTTCTTGGCACTTCGTCTGAATTTAATTGCACTGTATTTTATTGTTTAGCCTCCTGGCAAAGCTTGACAAAGCAGACCGAGCATTATGCTTTACTAGTGGAATGGCTGCATTGAGTGCTGTCTCTCATCTTGTTGGAACTGGTGCTCTTTTGTGTCCCCTTCTATAACTTTTTTCCATGTCTTACTATCCATATTTGAACATTTAAGATTGTATCGACTTAGAGAGGGCTAAAAACATACTTCATCAAGGGTACTTTCAACTTAAAATGGGGTATGGGTTTATATCCTTAGTGCAATTGAGCAACTCTGTCTTTGAGTTGGGTACCTGTTAGATATTGCATGTCACCCTAGTGAGGACGATGATCATCCAAAGTTGTGAGGTCCCCGGTCCAAATTTTTTTTTTCATGCAAACTGATACTACACTTTTTGCTTGAAGGAGCCTTGTGTTTTGTTATTTGTTTTCAATAGTAAAGCCTGAATTTTTTTGTTATCTATTTATATTTTTGTATTTCTTAGACTAAGTTAAATTCTTATTTTAGGGGAGGAAATTGTTGCTGGTGATGATGTATACGGCGGTTCAGATCGGTTGTTGTCACAAGTTGTTCCAAAAGCTGGAATTGTGGTGAAGTTAGTTTAGTTTCCTATTTTTCTTTTCTTTTCTTTTCTTAGGGATATAGATATGCTGCAACTCAACTCTGAGACGGTTATTCTTAACAATGTACAGGCGAGTGAATACAACTGATCTAAATGAGGTTGCATCTGCTATAGGTCCTGGGACAAAGCTTGTATGGTTGGAAAGTCCAACTAATCCCAGGCAACAAATTTCTGATATTCGTGTAAGATATATTGTTTTTCAGAAAGGATTCTCATTAAAATGTGATTTAGGTAGTAACTACTACAGCAGTTAATGGACATGCTCGATAGTTTTTGATATATACATAATGCAAAGTTGAAAGAAAACTCTCTCTATCTCTCTATCTCTCTCTCTCTCTCTTAAGCAATATAGAAGGTACTAATTCCTCATGGCAGCAAACTATTTACTCATTATTTTTGCCAGAAAATAGCAGAGATGGCTCATGCTCATGGAGCTCTTGTGTTGGTTGACAATAGTATAATGTCTCCAGTGTTGTCACAACCATTGGAACTTGGGGCAGGTACCAATAATATGCTCTGTATGTGACTTGTTTTATTGAACTGCATTATTTTCCTTAATATGTTGTTCATTTAACTGCATCATCACCTTTTCAGACATTGTGATGCACTCGGCTACGAAGTTCATATCTGGACATAGTGATGTCATGGCTGGTGTGCTTGCTGTAAAAGGAGAAAGGTTGCATCTCTTACTCTGCACTCATCTTCCCTTTCTTCACTAACATTTTCATTTGGATTCATTTCGAAAAAAACGAGTGTCATTTGTTGCACAGTGCAATAGTATATTTTCATGTGCTAACCTTTAATTTATAGATAATTTCAAGCTTTCAGTAAACTGTTAGTGATGGTGGCCTGATGCCTGTTCATCCATGGTGTGAAAGAGCTATTGCTTCATGATTTGGAAATTTTATTGATCTTTTTGTCTACATGAAGACATGTATTGTCTTCAAACATTTAATATGCCTTTTTACAAGGCAGTTCTGTCCGGAGTTGTCAAATGCCAGTGCTCTACCTTCATGATCAATATACTGGTCACCTGTGATTAGCCATTTGAGCTGTGAAAACATTGTGTTCTATACTCACAATAATCTAAGATTAATTGTTTTTGCTTACAATCTTGCCACTACAATTGGTTACCAATTTATGTTTATGTTAATGCTCCTCTTTAAAGGAGATTTAGATGGCTTATGTACCCATGGTTAGATCTTTGGACACTACATCGTGTTTCTTATCTTCTATTGAATATAATTATACATACTACAGATACACATGCTTTTGGATGAGTAATATATTTTTATGTTATCGTCATGCTCTATTAATCTACACCAATCGCTATTGACTTCGCATTTCAAATTAACGTTCTCTTTCTGTAATTTCTCCCTGCTATTATTATATTCCAGATTGGCAAAAGACTTGTATTTCCTACAGAATGCAGAGGGCTCAGGGTTATCTCCATTTGACTGTTGGCTCTGTCTAAGGGGTGTTAAAACCATGGTCTTACGCGTTGAGAAGCAACAGGTGCCGCATCAAACCTGCTTTTAGTATTTGTTTGCTCTTTCATTTTATCTTTATCAAGTATAAATTATGTTTGTTTATTGGGTGTTCTGTGCAGTAATAATTTACTTTAAAAAAAATTGACTCGCTGAGAATCTAAATTTTTATGTTACCAGCAAAATATGAATCTCAGCTGGTGTGTTCTGAAAGCATGAACTGTTTTGGATTCAGCATGTATTTGTTTATACAATAAAATTAAAGAAAATTACTTGCCAGGATCTTTCTAGAGAAGTGCTACTCTGTTTTCAAGTCTTCCATTGCATCCTCCCTATCATATTCTTGAACTATTGTTGGTCTATTATCCGGTAGCAAGCTGCTGCTCAGTGTGGATCTGGGAGTTAAATACCTTGTGAGCATGTAAAATTCATGTGCTGCATCCGACTTCTTAACGTTGTTGTTGAAAGTGCAAACTGCAAGGCATGAAAGTTTAGGAATGTCCATCCATCTCTATCTCCCATTGGAAAATTGAAATGTGGTACATAAATTTATACCAGAATATGAAAGATCTATAGTAACATCTCTGGAACTTAAAAAAAATAATATGCGTACCATCATGAGCCTGTTACCCTAAACCTTCATGAAGCCTTCTTATCTTAGTTTTTCACTGGTCACCATTAGAATCTACCTGAGTTAGGATACAGAATGAGGCTTTTGCATGTTTGTCAGGAAAATGCACAGAAGATTGCTGAGTTTCTCTCTTCCCATCCACGTGTGACGAAAGTTAACTACGCTGGTCTTCCTGATCATCCTGGACGTGATTTACACTATTCGCAGGTATTGGCATTACATGGATCTCTGAAATTAACATTGTAAAATATGAAAACTTTGCTAAGTACCCTTTTGTTTGACTCTTATAGGCAAAAGGTGCAGGTTCTGTGCTTAGCTTTTTGACGGGATCAGTGGCACTGTCAAAGCATATTGTTGAGGCTACAAAGTACTTCAGCATAACTGTCAGTTTCGGTAATTATTCTTCGCACCCATACTTCAGCATTTACTTCAATAGTTGTAACCGGAAAGTTTCATATCCTCCCAACACATCCACATAACAAAAAGTACAATGATGGGTGATATTGCCCTTCCTCTTAGAGCAACATCAGTTTTCCTACAACAGTCCTTGCACTATGGTGCATACACCATTATCTTATGGTGTACCATGTCAGATATTACACTGGTGGTTTTTCAAATAAAATTTCTCATCATGTGATATCCAAATTGTGAGTCGTCTCAAGTACCCTTGATTCATTATGGTACTTATGTGCGCATGCTATGGATATGTTACATAGGAATAGAAGTATGAAACAAAACATTGTTCACTTCCCAGGACAATGCATGGTCACTTTTTTCCAAGCTCACAACATCACGTTGTAAGAAAAGGAAGATACTTATTGCATATCTACCGATTTAGTTTCTGAATCAGATCCACTAATTTCTACAAGTGTGGAGGTTTCAATGGCTTTGGCTCCAAAAATCCAAAGCTGGGGGTATTGATCACTCACCATCTGATTGTCTTTGTAATGCAGGGAGTGTGAAATCCCTTATAAGCATGCCCTGCTTTATGTCACATGCTAGCATACCAGCTGCAGTTCGTGAGGCCAGAGGTCTAACCGAAGACCTTATTCGTATCTCCGTTGGTATTGAGGATGTGAATGACTTGATTGCTGATTTAGATAACGCGCTCAGAACAGGACCTATGTAGCTGCCGGTAACTTCAGCATCATCTGGTATGAACACCACCAGTACTCACTCAGTCAGATGTTGTTTTTCATCATCTTCTTCTAAACAGAATGCCAGGAATAGGATGGTAAAATTAGTTAACCTCCCAATTTGTAAGGAAGTTAATTGATTTATTTCCCGTAGGATCAATGTCAATTCAATTATAGGACTTGTTGGCACTCACAGCTACTGGTTTTTCAACTCTTGAGATAAATTAAAGATTTTCAACCCAAACTTGTGCTCTCAAAGATGTATCTTGGGGGCTTTCTGGGATTACCAATCTCAGCCAGTTTATTCAAATAAATGGTGTATAATGGTATGTTTGGGAACTGTTTTTGTGATAAGGGAAAGTTGAGGTGATAAGGGCAAGTTGATAGTCAAACTAAAATACAA
>JAYMTF010002750.1:0-17167 GCA_036897485.1 Pelargonium nanum | reverse complement strand
GGATTGTCTTGATGATCTGCGACCTGAGTGAAGTCTGGAGTATCATTTTGCTCAGACTCCTCCATTAGAAGAAGAAGATGAGTGAGACTTGAAGGAGACGAACAAGAACTCGACACTGGAGAAGAAGAAGTAGATTGAATCTGATCCATGAGTGGGGGATCTATCAAATAATAACGTGCCAGAGATTAACGAGGAAATGATTCCACTACTCCATGAATGAATCATTAAGAATGAAGAAATCGAGAGACAAAGAAAGAAGATGGAGAGACACGAGACTGAGGAGAGACGAACGGATGAGGGACTGAGTGAGGGAGGCGAGTGAATAAGGGATGCTAAGGTTTCATCTCTAAGTATATATAGTATGGGTTTGACGGGGCGGGGCGGGTTAATCGCGGATATGAAATCCATAATCCATCACCCGGCCGTGAAGTGGCGGGTTGGCTATTTTGCAAACCGTACACGTGTACGGCTACTACGGTGACGGTTACAAACGGTGACGGGGTTCGGCGGGTTTGGCGGGTCACGGTTTTTTTTGTACAGCCCTAGTTTTCGGGTTGTCAATCCTCCAATCTTCTCTCTTTTTCTTCTATTCTATTCTCTTTGGAGTTCTCTCAACGTAAATCTCATATCTCCAAGGTTGTATATCGATCACTCTTCATATGGAGCCCTATGGACTTTAAAAGAAAATCGAGATTTAGGTTGTTTAAGTCATTATGTCTCACCATTATTAAAACAAGTAGCCTTTTCTCTTTCATTTCTTTTCTCAAACTAGGGTTCTTCTTCACAAGCACAGTTCAGGGCCGTCGTTGGTTCATCTCCTTCTTCTCTGATTTGGACTAACGGTGGCCCAAATCTTTCTCTTTCCTTGCTATTTTGTTGTAGTATAGTTCAAAGAAGGATCTTCTGGTTTTTTCTTTTCTGATTTTCCTTGTATCAACGCTGTCCATCCTCCCAATCCATGCTTGATACTCAATTAGTGGCTTGCTTTGCATCTGTCCTTTAATCGGCGGCTACTCGCTGGTTTATTCGCTTAATCGGCGGCTATTTGGAGCAGTGAAGGTTTATTTTCTGCATTGAAAGATTTCGCATCCGGATCCGAGCAGTGTGTCGCAACCGATCGACTCAATTTGGGAACCCTTTCCATTGTCGTTGATTTTGTCTCCACAATTGTTGTTAGGACATCCTTACTTCCAGGTATTCAGATCTGTTTGTGAGTTGTTGTTTGGGATTTTATTCTTGGTCTTAGTTTAAATATCTCAATGAAAATTTTATCCGCCCTTTTTGGATGAAATTCGAGCAAAATTAAGCTCTGCTGATTCGGTTCCCTTAGAAGATCGAGAACTCATACTCATGCAACTTATGTTGTTTGAGAAATTGTAAGCAGAATTTAAAACAATGTCTGAAGAGAAGGAGAAATTAAAATTTCAGAATGGTAAGTTGAAAGAAAAGTTGGAGGAGGTTAGGAAATCTAGCTCTAGCTTAAAGTCCCAATTTGCAGATGTTTAGAAGAGTAATTCGTTGGCGGAGGTTCGTATACTTGAGCTTGAAAGAACTATTCAAGCTCAACAAGCCAACATTAAAATGCTTCAAAAAGAGGTCAAGCTTCTTGGTAAGAAGCTAATGACTGAGTGCCCCGAGTTTGTGAGCACTTCCAAACTCAAATCTGCATATTGTTTGGGTTTTCTCTTACCGGTTAATAATGAGCAGTCATTGTGGGTTCAGTTTAAAAGGGAAAAGTATGTTATGCAATGTTCTTCATGTGGAAGTCGAAACCATATTAGATCGAGATGCTCAAATCCCATGTCCAAGAAATCTGAGAATACTCCAGCTTCAGCTCAAATTTACTATAAAAAAGTTGGTAATTGGAATGGCCCCAAGAGTAAGCAATACATGGGGCCGACGGCTAACTCTCATATGGTTTGTTCGTCCAGTAGGGAGCCTCAAGGTAGCCTTGATCACAGCTCAATGAATCAGTGTATCAGGAAGCATCGCAGACGAGTCACAGATCTTAGGACCTCAAGCAATCCGCTCTTCTTTTCAGAAAATGCTGCTGTAAGCAACCCTACTATTGATGTTAAGATCTCGGACACTTGTGCAACCCAACCACTATCGGGTTTGATGGAAAAGAAGAAGTCCTCATTGTTTCGACAGTCGACTATATGTATGAGATACAATCATCATTTCCAAGATCGAGCTGGAAGATATGTCGAGAGGTACAACAAGGAAAATCAAAGTACAAAGGAAGCAGAAGATCAGAGTCGAAGAGCAGGTAAAAAACATAAGGGCATTGGATGGCCTGAAGATTGGCGGCTTCTTAAGTGCAGACGTCTTGGTCATCTTTATAGCAATTGCTCGCATGTTTTGGAGAAGGATCTCTTGTCATCCTTTTCCTAAGCTTTGTTAGTCTTGTTGTCATGTTTTAGTTTTGTGTTTTTCTAGTATGTTGTTTACTTGTCATCCTTTTCCTAAGCTCTGTCCACTATATTCTACTCTTCGCGCTCAACTTCACATTTGAACTAACGGTTCAATACCTAAACGACCTCAAAATAAATGTTTGCTACCACCACTCGTTGAAAATCTCCAAAAGTCATCTTCAACCCTCATGAAGACCTCAACTTGATATGAGTTTTTGTAAGTTGTTAAATTTCCTAGTTACCCTCTAGGGGTCACTCTGTCAACATGCTGAATTTCACACAATTTTTTTTTTAATTTCAAGACCAAATTTCGCATGAACCGCTTTGCTTCTTCCATAGCTTGATGTGGTCATTTCGTACTGTGAAAAAACTCAACACTAAACACAAATACCAACATCATATATGTTACAGATAAGCGACTAGCACATAAAAACACAAAGGAGGCTATGTTAGAAATCTCATCCACACAAGAGCCTCTATGGGACAAGAGACCGACACTCTTCTCGCATGATAATCTTAAAGTAAGAATATGAACATTGTACAACGAAGAATTTCTCCAATCGACCGCTCTTTAGTAACCAAATCTCCTAAATATATCTAGAAACAACTATGATCATAACAACAACATTAGAACTTTAGTAAAATAAATTTTGAGAAAATCATGTAATCAATAAGAAAACATATGAGATTAACGACATACATGTAAAGCACAAAAGTTAACATTAAGAAAATTTAATGGCATTCAAAACATTCTCAAATGTTGATTTTTGTTACACAAAAATCTTTCAAATTGTTGTTAAGTTAGATATTAGATAACATCATCTCCGTTACTACATTCTAGTGCAACAAGATTCATGACTTGGTTTCTTCATAGAACACCCCAAAACAACAAAAAACACACTACCAACGTACACCAAAAACACATAAGAAAAAGCTTAATTGTTACATAAAAAATCTTTCAAATTGTTTTGAAAGTTAGATACAACAGAGTACACCAAAAACACACATGAGAAAAAGCTTAATTTGTGGAAAAATGGAGATGCGGGGTATCGATCCCCGTACCTCTCGCATGCTAAGCGAGCGCTCTACCATCTGAGCTACATCCCCTACTGACATGAATTTCTTTATCATTTAATATGTTCTCATTTTGTAAGCAAACACGTACCTTTTTAAGTTGGGTACAGACGTACACTACAGACTACAGAGCATTCGCATCAGCTCTCGGCTGGTCAAGCATCTCAAAGCCATACTCAAGGTTCTCTCTTTTCAGTTTCTATTTGTAATTATCACACTTTTCGTTTCAATTTTCTCTGTTCATTTTGAATGTGGTTGAAGTTATACGTATGGTTTAGTGAACGTAAACTGTTTGTGAAAATGTCTAGCTGAGTTCCAATGAACCTGTTATGTAAATTAAAGGGTTTTTATGTTGTGGGTTTTACGAATTTGCTGGGTTTTATAAGTTTGCTTGAGCACACTCATGTGTTGATCAACGGTAGAATAGCATCCTCAGAGGGGAAAAAAAGTTTTGCAACGCTCAATTTGTAAGGAAGGAAATGAAAATCAAGCATTAGTTTTTGTTTTGTTATAACATAAATATTCTAAGCTGAGATTTGGTATGTGGTATATTGATAAAGAAATATTTTTGAAAACCCTAAAGTCTGGGTTCTATATCAATTGAGATGTATATGGAAAAGTGATTATAACCTCTCCTGAAGTGAGCTTGAATTCTGGCTTGTGTCCTCTTACTCGGTTAGGAACTCTCTGATGACTTGCCACAGTGAAATTGCATTAGCTATAACTTTGTTTTGATCATAACATTTTCATTTTGACGAGCTGTGTCCTGGATGAGGAACTCTCATGGATGATCTTCATGTATGAAACAAAAACTTATAAAATATGTCCTTAGTTCTTCTCTTTTTTCTACCCTTTCAAAATTGTTTTGAATGTTTTGGCTTTCTGATGATGGTCAGTATATGGGGACAGCTCAAGATTTTTTAAAAAGTTAAGTTTTTTTTTTTATTGTAGGGCTTATCAAAGTTCATGAACTTCACATAATCTTTACACATCCACCTGGTTGAATGCAGTTCGAGCAACTTCAGCACAAAAACTTGAAATGTACCAATGACTGTATTGGTAAAAAATCCGACAACAGAACTATTAGCACATTGGTTGGAAGCCAAGTCTCTTGGTATACTTCAACGATTCCCTCATCGCACATCTTTATGATATTTCTATATTACTGCAGACCGCCGTTATTTTATTTGAGGTTCATCATCTTGTCCATGTTTTATCCACGGACGTCAGTTCATCTAAGTTAACAGTAGTTGAATGTTTTGGGTTGTATGTGTCAACTTTTACATATGCAACTTTTTATATGGTTAATGATATATGAAAAATCACAAAATAAACCATATGTTATGGAGTTGTGACGTGTAGTCAAGGTCCACTTGAGTCTCTTCAAAATTCAAGAACCAAAATTAGGTTTCAAGTCACTTAAAATGAGAATTGGATTCAATTCAGTCACATTATATCATACGCAATAGATCCAATCAATCAAATGTCGCATGAGTATGGCTCTAAGTGAATATTGGATGAAACGGAAACGAAATCAGATAAAAAAATAAAAAAAATCTTAAAAATATCGCCAAAAGAAACATGGAACAGCCTCATAAGCACCACACACGAACGCAGAAAGGTCTCATGTTGCCACATGTCATCTTTACACAACATGGCCATCCACAAGTGGCCACATGGCTAGTTACATTGTTTGTGCGTTGCACAATTTTCTTCCGCTTGACCAAGTAAGCCAATTGAGATGACTCAGACTATTTGGACGAGTCACACGTTGGACTCGACTCTTATGTGTCAATAGATGGACTCGCTCAGGTTGGCTCACCCACAACCAGATTGAGCACCAAGCTCACAATGAACCTACACGACAGATCTGGTCCCACCTCCGTGCCTCGTCAATAAGCACATTGTTCTTGCCACATCCACGTCCATGTAAACTTAGCTGGTTTAAGTACTGCTCAATCGATCAGTTCAACTAGTCTAATCTCAATTCAACTTAACCTGGTAGTTTGATTCCCCAAATTGGTCAATAATTACCCAAATAACCTCAAACTCGCCCAAATTACCCTATTAACCTTTTCATCCAATTTTGTGACCTCTACGTATCCCAAGAGCCTTCCTAACCTAAGTAGGCCCCTAGCCATTTTTGGCATCCCTATACCCAATTCAAGCCCCAAGTGAGGTCATCCTTATTTTTCAACCCCTATTCCATATCTTACATCTATACCTACTTTGGGACCCTTAAAAGGGAATATGGTTGACCCTACTTGGCTCTTTGAACCCATAACCCTCTAAGATCAATAATGCACTACTCTTACATGTATTGACTTGAGAGAGTCTTGAATCGTAATATTTTAGCTGAGATTTCTTCTAAACGAGAATCATTTGAAAACAAAAATATAAGGCAATGATACAATGAAAAGAGTAGACCTCAGCACGTTTATGGTAAACGACATGTCGTTTCAATCTTCATATAAAACACAAGAAGTGCGTTTCTTCATTTCAAAGATTCTCATTATCTCGCCCACCAATATTTCTCGGCGACAACACCAAACGAGACGACCAAAGCCGCCATGGGATCTGCAATCTCCAACTTGATCGGAGGCGGAGCCTCCGACGCCGACGCCGACGCACTCTCGTCAGAGGCTCCTCTCGTCATGACCTTCCACTCCTCCGCGAGGTGGCAGCTCCACTTCAATTCCGCCAAAGAGTCCTCCCAACTGGTAAACCCTAAACCTCCAATTCTCGCCTCAAATTTCCTTTGTTTCAGATCTGGAATCGCCAAATTTGAATTCGTTTCTCTGTTTGATCGAAGATGGTGATTGATTTCGCCGCCGCCTGGTGCGGTCCCTGCAAGGCCATGGAGCCAGCCGTCCGTGCCATGGCGGAGAAGTTCTCCGGCGTCCAGTTCGTCAAGATCGATGTCGACGAACTATCGGTACGTGGTGTTTGATTTCCAGTTTTCAATCAGAAATTGGAATGAGCATTTTACAGAATGTTAGTTGATTTCCAGTTCACAATCAGAAATTGGACATATATTTTGACTGATTAGGGTTTCTGATTGATGCAATGGAACAGGATGTTGCTCGGGAATTCGCGGTGCAGGCAATGCCGACGTTCGTGCTGGTGAAGAAGGGGAAGGAAGTGGACAGGGTGGTTGGGGCAAAGAAGGATGAGCTTGAGAGGAAGATTCAGAAACATGCTGCAGCTTGATCAACTCTACTGTTGTATGTTTTCATTTACTTGCACATGTTACTTTGTTTGTTTAATCTTTTTCTGCTAAATTGCAACATAGACACAAGAATCAGGATGAATATGAAATGATGAACTTAGTATTCATATTTGTGAAGTTGAGCATCTATAGTTTTCAATGATCAAATGGGTTTATTTATGCATGATTTCTCAGCTGCATTTGTCTCTTAATGTTGAAACTCTAGTTGGGATTCATTTCTAGTTGTAGCTTTGAAGAAAAGCTTGCTCATATGCTCTGTGGCTGTACATATCATTTTGTTGATAGTCAGAGTTGAGTGATTGAGCATGCATACCCAAATGTTGTTTTTATTTAGTCTAAAAAATACAACAATTCAGCCAAATTTGGTTATCTTATTGAGGTTAAAACTTATGAAGTTGTTTCAAAAGTAGTCATATATAATTAGAAAGTGGTTAGGAGTGGTTCAATATATAATTAGAAAGTGATTAGTAGTGGATTAACGCCACATCATGACGGTTTGTAAAGTCAAGGATTCCAAGTTGTCCCACATGTATCCTCTAAGAAATGCAACGGAAATGAAATCCCCATCATCTTTGCCCCAAATTTCCTTCCCTCAGAAGTGCTTGGCCTAGCTCAACCAAAATCAAAGATGAGAAGCTCTCCCCTCACTACACCTTGAGTCCCCCAAAAGTACATTTTCTTATGGATCATGTAGAGTAGACTCGCATTTGAAGTCTCAATTGCACCACACTACCCCCAAACAAAAGTGTTGGATACACAAGGAGGAAGATATGGAGCTCCTTGTCTCTCCGGGGCTACCCTAGGGAACTATGACACCCTTGTCCCTTGTCAATGATATCATCGGGTTGACGCCTAAGCTTGTAAGCATAAATACTTGATTATAACTAAAACAAGGACAGTCACATTCTTTTACTACCATTATAATCTCATTCACTTGATAGACATAAGCATTATCAAGCAGGGATGAATTCCAATGAAACTCATTGAATTTTACTTGATGAAAATGTTCATCTATTTCAAGACCCCAAGCCATAAAGAATAGTCTTGCATCACATATTTTTCTCTCAAAATGAGTATTTTTGTTCCTATTTTACGGAAAAAAATTAAAGAAAACATTAATTAGTATAATATATTTGCTCTTTCAATTCACTTACTGAAAAAAAGGAGAAACACTCATTTTAAGACAAAAATTTAAGAGAGAACACTCATTTTGAGAAAATTCAAGTTAGATAAGTAGGAATTGAGAATGCAAACAGTAGTTTGAGACCAATTCAATCAATTTTCCTGAGCGCATGGAAAGCACACCATTATCAGACATTGATAGATAGAATAACACATATGAGAAACAGATATAAGAGTATAAAATTGAAGATACAGTAGATGCAGCTAACTCTTGGTTTATACTTACTTTACACATGATGATACCGACCCAGCACTCACTCTGCAAAACTAATTATCAACTATATATGTATACCATGTATTTGTTTCACACGGTGTATGATTGCTGAATTGTCTCTATGTCGAGACCCTTCATTCTCACCACCGACTCAACGTGCCCTTTTAGGGTATGCAGTTCTCGCAGTCTGCAACAAACACATATCACAACTTTGTAAAAACCCGGAAAAGTAAACTAAACTACTTCATTTCTCTATATTACATCATCTATTCGTGTTCAAGTATTACGTACCTTGCTATCTCAGCTCGCCTTTTTGCCTCTTCAGCCATCTGGTTAAGTTCTGAAATATTGTTGCGGTCACCAAACATGGTTTTGCTCTCCGGTGGATGCAGTCCGTGTAGGGTCCTCTGTGCATGTGCCCATTTAAGCTCTCGCTCTTCTTTTCCGAAATCCTTCTTCCTTGTGAAGGCGATCTGCAAAAAACAGCAATTCCACCACACCACAATCAATAAGGATGTTCATCCGCAAAAATTACACGATTTCGAATCCAACCACTGTTTATTTCATACCCTTTGATCGATGAGAAGATCCCAAGCCCTTCCACTAAGAGCATATCGGATAACGAATTTTATGAAATCAAGTGGGAAGTAGAAGATGAGGTTGTAAAGCCAAACTACGCCGGCCCATCCCCATCCTATGCCTTCAATTGCAGCGAAGCTCCAGTTCGCATAAACAGCAATTAGAGTAGCAATCTGCACAGGAGAACGAAATGAAATATGTATCAAGGATGTTCCGGCATAACTGAAATAACAGTTTCAATGAAATCAGTAGGAAAAAAACATGAAAGTTAAGTTACCAGCTGAGCGATGATGAAAGCCACCACGAGCAACAGACCAGGACGCTCAACAAAAGACCAACTCCTTGACCGCGTCACGAAGATGAGTGCCTGACTGATGGTGCTCACTTGAAGGTATATTGCAGAAGCAAGCATTCTGAAGTCATCCGGATTGTTTCTTTGAAGGCTTCTAACTCCAAATGTACGCTGAAAAATTAGTCGAGAATATGAATCTAATTTGTGTCTGCACACGTTTTGTGGACATTAAAACGGATAATAAACAGTAGGGTGTGCATCGGTCCAATCCCAGACCGGACCAAACCGAATTATAGGAAAATCTCATACTGAATAATGGTCGGTCTTGAACCGAAAGTCAGCATAAAAAAAAAAAAGAAAGGGAATACATTTTTCATGGAAAACTTTTGATTTTTTTTTATTATAACGTGGAATTGAAGTGAAATCAATGATAAATAATGTATAAAATTGAATCTAGAGCATTAAAATAATTTTAATAATTAATTTTATACAAGAAAAACCTAAATAATAATGATAATTCGATTTGGACCGAATTTGGACCCAACCCAACCCAACCCAACCCAGACCGAACGGATTCGGTCTAGAACGGTCCACCCCAAATCATGAAACCAACAATTATAAGTTCATCTTGTGTCTACATGATAACCTGCCTAAGTCATATCTATCCTACAACGGAATCAATGAACTTTTAGTGTAAAGATATGCTTACGGGAAAGAAGTCTGTTTTGTATGCGGCCCAAAAGAAAATTACAGTCATCATAGCCAAGTAACTGCCGAGTATGATTCCAGTTGTAAAGATCTCAGCCAGCTTCCAACTGTCCGGCAGAGGCGATGGTTTCACCCTATCCTTTGATATAGTCATAATGGTACCTGTAATGCCATACAACTTGTAAGTAGTATTCACCAAGAACGAATATTTTTTTCTTCGAAGTGAAATATACATTTTTAGAAAGATCATAACGAGACTCCATTCGAATTACTCGAATCAGTCATAAAATTAAAAGGCACAATATTATATCTGAATACAACAAAATGGGGAGCAGAGGAATTTTATTGTCTGATGAGAAACACAAACCATCATTAAGAATTGCGATAATCAGCACCATGAAGGGCGGGAAGTCGAACTGCCATATCAGAGCTAGTAACATGAAACCAAGCTGTCAAAAATGAAATTTATTAAAATGCGGTTAAGTTGAGCAAACAAGGTTTGTTGTCAGTTCATAACTATTGCGCGCAAGGCTCATGATTAGTCTTTATAACAGAATAGCTTGTCTAGATACAATACCAGAAGCTGACGACAAATGACTTACCACAATACGGATGGTAATGGAAACTGCATAAATCTGCAAGAAAATAACCAACTAAATTTAGCAACTTTATAATTGAAACTGTTACTACTAAACGATAAAAAGCATATGCTAGCCCTTAGCAAGGTTACTATTGGCGAAACACGGAATGTTTAGGAATTGCAAACAATCCCATCCACCACCAATCCCTCCCTTTTAAAATTAATATACTTCCTAACCATTAGGGCGACAGGCATATAACTAAGCAGGTGATGATACTGACCCCAAGCTTCGCTACTTTGCTAGCAATTCAGTGTTGCCTGATTGGTGGATATTTTATTACCCGTTGATTTTATTTCTATACTTGGGAGTTGGGACTCTGGTGCGGCAGATAGTGTGTGAACTTTATGCCTTTCATCCCAATGATGGGATATGAACTTTCAATTACCATAAAAATAAATACTCATTTACGCAACCAGATAATTCTGTTGCAAAATCGGAACCCAAGCATACCGTATAATTTTTCATCCTTTGAAATATTGCCCGACTAGTTAGGACAGCACTTATGATAACACTAAGACCAGGTTCAGTCAGAACAATGTCAGAGGCACTACGAGCTGCATCAGTTGCATCAGCAACAGCTATTCCAATGTCAGCCTTCTTAAGAGCAGGTGCATCATTAACACCATCACCAGTCATTCCACATATATGTTTTCTTGCTTGAAGACGTTTGACAATCTCATATTTGTGCTCTGCGTCAAAAAATGAAATGGAACAAAAGAAGAGACGGGCATTACAATCACATGATAGATATCAGCAACATTTTATCATGCATATATCAACTTGAATATGTGAATCTCAGGGACAGCTTAAAGGAAACCGAGTAGCAGAGTATAAAGGTTAAATTACCAGGGAAAACACCAGCAAACCCATCAGCTTTCTCGATCAATTCATCAACAGGAAGAGCAACGATTGACTCATCCTTATTCTGTCCTAACAAAGCAGATGAAGGATACATGTTTGTTCCCATTCCAAGACGGCGCCCCGTCTCTTTTCCTATTGCAAGCTGGTCACCTAGAGGAGGTTGAAAGGGCTCAAGTCAGCACCAAAGATAGATTGCTGCTACTATTACAAATGAGGGGAGGGAGAGAATAAAGCCCATAGTTTTAATGCTATATATAGACAGTAGATAACATAATATTCTGTATGAATAAAAGCTACCTATGATAATATAATATAATCTAGAATGCTATAAATGCTCGGGGAATGAATGTTATAAGTGAAGACATTTAGGAAAATGCTAGGTATCTACATATTCAACATTAAACAGATGAGATTACGTGTACTTATGAAGGTTTTAAGTGAACTTAATTCTTTGTGGAACTGAAACATAGCATTGTAAATAACAAATATCTTTTAGCAATGAACATTATCATTGGATCTAGTTGAGGTAGATACATGCAAAGTGAAGGCCATGATAACCTAGTCTGCTTCTTCTTTTTATTTGTTTCTTTCTTAAGACATTATCTTATATGAAGATAAAGGGTTGAAGCAGCCTATTTGAATCCACAAGACACCCTTGCTTATCTGTGGAACTAATATTTCCAGTTGAAGTACGTTATGTTTTATTATACCAATATTTTTGATAGCTTATGAAGCTTGAATTACCATTTTCATTGTCAGTTGCGACTGGGACGGTACAAACTCTAATAATTTTCCCCACTAGTTGTATATCCTACAGGCTAAAGCCATCCATCGAAGATATATGACATTCCTCTAGCCAGTCACCCTTAAGCATGATTACAACCCCACCGAGGAATAGTAGGATATGACATTGTGAATAGAATACATACCTGTGATCATTTTAACACTCACACCGAGATTCAATGCTCTTCGTATCGTCTCTGCACTATCATGTCTAGGTGGA
Organism: Pelargonium nanum; assembly: GCA_036897485.1. Lineage (NCBI taxonomy): Eukaryota > Viridiplantae > Streptophyta > Magnoliopsida > Geraniales > Geraniaceae > Pelargonium > Pelargonium nanum. Next base: position 4,970 of record JAYMTF010002750.1, on the reverse strand, counting down.
TCAAAGAGAGGCATGAGGCCAATAAATTGCCATGGACCTCCAGGGCTCTCTTTCCTTCCCTCAGGCACTTCCTGTGCACAGAATGATGAATATAGCCAAAATTAAAATTAACGATAACACCTGGAAAAATAAAAATTAAGACCAGAAAATGACAGCATGGATCTCACATTACCTGGTATGCTACAGCCAGGGACCGTAATCCTCTCTCAGCAAACTTATCAATGACAGAATGAACTCTACGCTCTATTTCGGATTTATTGTGCGCAAGATTCAAGATCTAATAATCAAATCAGGAACAAATGAGTCCAGTATACATTCTAGAGTCAACAAAACGTACATTGGTTGCTGATTATACCTGCTCTGGTGCACCCTTGCTGACCCTATGCATTTTACCTTCACTGTCAATATATGTCAGAGCTGTTCGCTTATCAGTTGGATTGAATGGGAGGAAGTGTATCTCTTGAATACCAGCTCGAGCCTTTATAGTAGCAAGTAGGAGGGAAAAGGGGAAAGGAAAGGAAAAACAAGTAAATATAGTAAGAAACAGAATCTAGTGCAATAACAGATCAGATGGCATATTAATTAATAGACAAGTGTTATCCTATTATTGTTTGGTATACCTCCTTTGGATCCGCCAACATCCCTACGATAGCAGCATCTATTGCATCTTGGTTTTCTATACGAGAGGCACGAGCAGCCATCATAACAACAGTATCTGCATCTACTCCTTTAGCAAAGACCTATGCAGGAATTCAGGCAAAAGGTTGGCATGGACAATAAAATGCGAGAATTAGAAAAGCAGCACCAAACGTGACCCAACCAACCTCAATTAGATTCTTATCAACTGTAAGCTTGTTCAATGTTAGAGTTCCAGTTTTATCACTACAAAGAACATCCATGCCTGCCATTTCTTCTATTGCTGTCATTCTTTTTGTAATAGCTCCCTGCAATAGTTCACGATAATCATAGCCTATCAAATGATATCCAACATGGCCAGTTAAAGATACATCACGAATTCCATTTGACCAACCTGCTGAGATAAGCGATGGGACCCAATAGCCATTGTTACGGATAAAACTGTGGGCATGGCAATGGGAATTCCTCCAATAAGCAGGACCAGAAGATTGTCGATTCCTGGACGGTATGCCCGGTGTTGAATTGGGTACATGACAATGATCTCTATTATCATCCCAACAGCAATGGAACATATACAGAAATTCCCAATAGCAGTCAAGACCTATGTAGCAAATGCAAAAGGAATATAAGGAAATACAAATTTAATTAAGTAGCAAAACCAATAGGAGCGAATAAAAAAAGAAAAAGAGACTATTATGAGTTATGACTCATCAAGAAATTCATCGCTGCCTAGGAAACTTCTTTATAATGATCATGGATTTCAAACATAGTTATCAGATATTCATGAGAATAATATGCGTAGACAGCGGCTTTGAATTTGTGAAAAAGTGATATACGAGTGAAGAAGATCACTAGGATTATAAAAGAAACAAGTGGAAAGTTAAGAACATGAGATTATGCAACCATGTTAATGCATATTGTCTATTATACCCTCCTACATCGTACAACTTCCATAATATCTACTGAACCCCTCTACTTAAATAAACAAACCCGATACCCCAATCTGAATTGGATTGGTTTCCATTACCTCAGAACATTTTATATCAATAGCTGCGGAATCATGCTCTTACCTTTTGGAAGTGCCCAACTTGATTAGTGGAATCTACAAGGTGAGCAGCCTTGCCAAAGAAGGTGTGCACACCAGTGGCAATTACCACTGCTTCAATCTCTCCCTGTTTGCAAGTAGAACCTGAATACACACCATCACCAGGGCCTTTTGTCACGGGAAGGGACTCGCCTGTGAGAGCAGACTGCAAAATCAAAACAGGAAATTAGAGCGAAACATATTGATTTATAAAGTGAAACAGTAAACTCATCAATCAGAAAATATGCTTCGAAAAGGCACCTGATCAATTTTCAACGGATCACCCTCAAGGAGACGGGCATCTGCAGGAATGATGTCACCAAGCTTAACACTAACGATATCGCCAGGAACTAGAACAGCTGCATCCTCTTCCGTCCACTTTCCATCACGAAGGACCTAAAATGATTGGATTCAATACAACTTAGAACATATGAGATTTTAAATGTCTCAACTTTCAACCATCAAAGTGCAAAGTCAAATTGCATATCTATAATTCTATAAACAGTCCATGGCTACTATTTGGTTATCGTTCCTATACCTTAGCTTTGGGGGCAAGACGGGCCATGAGAGCCGCAGCAGCATTACCGGCGTTGTTTTCCTCTATAAAACTTATAGTCGAATTGATAATAAGTAAAGTAATAATCCCCACAAAATCTTGCCAATCAGGAGGCTTTCCCTGCAAAATACGAGACAGTATACGATGAACTTCAAACAAGCAAATTCTCTTTAAATACATGTTTAGAAACCAAAACATAGTATATCAAAATTTAAACATTCAATATAAAAGTCATGGAAGCACATACTCCTCCATTGGCAAGTGCAATAGCCATGATAGCTGCAGCTTCCATGACCCAGGACAGAGGATTCCACATAAACCCCAAGAACTTCAGAAATTTGCTCTCCTACAAGACAAACACAAAACAATTAAAACTAAAAAAAGAGTTCAAATAAGAAGGAGAAGAAAATTGAAAATCTTCCATATTTTCTCAAATAGAGAAGAACTCATCTCTATGTATTCAGTAGCATATCGTAACCAGGGAAAACCCCAGGAAATTGGTCAATTTTCTCGAGAAAACACTTTCCAAGACTATTTAGTATTTACCAAACAGAACAAACAGAGATTTAAAAAAAAAAAGAAAAAAAAAAGTATATAGGCTATCATCACTCACCTGCTTCTCTTCGAGCTTGTTGTAGCCAAAAATAGCCAACCTCTCCTCCACAGCTTCCGTGGTGAGTCCATTCTTGCTACACCTCAAGGTCTGGAAAACCTCCTCAATCGGCACGTTTTCCTGAAACCAAACTCCAAATCAACACAAAACTCCCAAAACAAAGAAACCCAGAAACCAAATCAACAACAAAAGCAAAAAAAAACTCTATTTTGGTACCAAATCCACAGCTTCCTTCAGGACAGCCTCCAAAGCTTCGTCCTTTTTATCCATATCTACCCGCTGGAACTGCAATTCAAGTCAAGAAAACGAAAAGAACATTAAAAAAAACGAAAAGGAAAAGATAAACTCCATGAACAGAACACAGAAAACCAAGATCAAAGCTCTGTCTCACCTTGTAATTTTGTTTTTTTGTTTCTGGTTCTCAGAGACCCAAAAATGACAGCTTTTATGGAGGGCTGTGTCTCTTGCTGCGGATTTACAGCTCCAAGAAGATCATGTACTTGGCGGGTACACTCTCTCCTCTGCCTCTATTTTATATATATATTCCTCTGTTTTTTTTCTCTTCAAGGAATATAATATTCTTTCATTTATTTATTTTTATTTAGTACAGAAATGAGAAAGAGTAGTGCACGGACCTGAATCTGTTGCAATGTGAGGACTCTTTTTTTTTATTGTTTTTTATTTTCTACTCATTTTTTATATATTAATTGTTGTATTTTATGTGTTGATAGAGTAAAATCAATAAATGCTCTTTGGATTCATTTGTGTGTGATTTTATTGTTCATGTCTTTTATCAAATCATCAGATTCTTTTGTGTTTGGGAATAAAACATATTGGATTTTTGGATGTTGGAGCTAAAATTGAATTAATTCCGTTGAGATTGTCCATCTTCATATACTATTTCCTGTTAAACACAAAGACAAGACTAGCTTGTGAATATCTTGGCACGTGTTCTTTTAAGAATCCAAATGAATTATTAATTGGAAAATAAAGTTATCTAAGTTTTTTTGGGGAGAATATGGTGGTTTGTTCGTTGTTGTCGCATCGGCAGTGTGGTGTGCGGTAGTCTCGAAGAGGATGCTCTAAGTTGTTTGGAAAGTTTTGAGTTAGCTCAAAGGTAGAGGCTTTTGACGTATTGAATATGATGTCCAACAAGCGACAACTATTATGGTGTTGCAGAGTTTATTAGTAGATGATGGTAGTGTTATATTGATGATTTTAACAGCGATCGCACCCTCGCTAAGATTCAGTCAATGTCTTTTAATGTTGCCTCCGCAAAAATCAAAGACTCTCTTGAAAAGCCCTTCTGGTCTCTGTTATCATGGTCCAGCGAGCCTTTCTCGGCTCTATCACTGTTGGACTCTTAGTTCACAGTCAACTTCGTTTTTTATCTTGTATTCATCTTTCCCTTTTTTCGGCGTATGTACTTTGTTTCTCCCTTTGAAACTATTAATGAAAAGTAATTTTTGCTGATAAAAAAAAAAAACAGATTGGCTTGATTTAGTTAGTTTTTCTAATCATGTCCCATCTTTGTATGTCTGTCAAACTCATTATCAAGTAGTTCATGTTGGATGCTCTTAATCTCTCTTTTTATTGTTGATTTAATATATCTCTTCGTATCAATAATAAAAATAATGATGTCATACTTGAATATTTTTACTTTTGTGAAAATAATAGGTTGATCTCCGCTTAACACACCAATGGAGAGAGTGATGAGCTTTAACTGTGATTTATTCTCGAATGGATATTAGTCTGGGTGTGGTAAAACGGCTGAAAGATGTCAACCGCAAGTTTGTGGGCCCGCTCAGGAACCCCATGGTATAGATAGAAAAAAATAATAGATTGAAACAAAATATAAGCATCCTCGGATATAATATAAATTTTCACATTTTAAAAAAAAAAATTAATTAAATCATTTTATTTATGGTTCTAATTGCTATTGTCAATCACCTTGGAGTTAATTATCAAAATCATACTTGGCCTATATGGTATGAACTACAATGAACATGTGACTTCTTAAAAAAGAATCTGATGCGCTATTTCTGTCTCGAAGCTGACAGAAACAGTTTGTTGTAGTCGTC
>JAYMTF010002749.1:0-17169 GCA_036897485.1 Pelargonium nanum | reverse complement strand
AATAATAATAATAATAATAATAATAATAATAATAATAATAATAATAATAATAATAAATTAGGCCAAGAAGTGATTTTTTTTTTCTTTAAGTCAAGTAAATTAGAAGAGGATTAGAGGAATATCATTGATTATCAAACATGTCATGTTGCATGCAAGAAATTTTAAAGTGATGTTATAATTTGACTCTTTTTAATGTAATAAAAATACTTGTTGTATATATAATATTGTAAGTCATTCCACATCCAAACTCAGTTATGCGTGATCATTCAACTATTTTTATATTTATCATCAATTCTTATGTTATTCGATCACAACGATATTAGTAAATAAGAGAGTATTCAATTTTTGTTTAATCTCAAATATTGCTCATGTTTACCTTCATGAATTAATCTTTGTGCAAAAATATGGGACTGCATATAAATTAAATCATTCAATAAATTTTAGAAATAAAATAGATTAAAAATTGTGGAAGAATCAATTTAAGAACAGTTGGATAATCAAATATAAATGTGATCATTTTTAGAGGATTATTGAAGAGTTTAAAGCAATATATAACAACAATAACACAAAATATGAAGATTATATGCAATTATCATCTCACCAAATTTTAGAATTTCACTTGGCAATGACATTGCTGTAGTGTTGACATATATGAACTTGGAATCTGATAGCTCCTTGTTGAACTCATCCACAAGAGCTAGAATCTTGTCATTGAAAAGGGAGATCATACTATTGATTTTTTCATTGCATCCCCCAAATCCATTTCCAAATTTTGGGGTGCAACCTATTGATGCCAGACCAATCAAGATAAACTTCCTTGCTCCTAAATCATGCAGGGTCTAAAAAAAATACAGTGGTTAAAATAATGACTTCAGTGTTTGTACGCTTACTAATAAAAAAAAACATTTTGAATAAATTTGATTTGTGCGTGAAGGTCATTAAATTGAAGAGTGAATGTTTGACGCTACCCTTTTGTATACACAAATATTGATACTCTAATTTTATAATTATCAATGCTACAACTATGTTGATTATTTTTAAATTTTTAATAATTATTTATGAAAAACTTTTTTTCGATAAAAAGATGTGCACATATATTTCATGAAACCAAATTTATATCGTTTATGTAAAAGGGTTGTACCTGTGAATGGTTTGCGAGGTTGAAATGATAATATACAAATGAACCTCTACTAATAATAAGAGAATTTAGTAAATTTAACGGCACAATTTAACTATTCATGGGTACAACGTCTATGTACACAAATTATACAAATTTTTTGAATTTCACATGAAAAACACATGCATGAGCTCGCATGTGCCAATCCACGTCATTCTATTTATTCCATTGTTACCAACGAGGCAACGACAAAAGATGTAGCTGACGATGGACGAAATAGTAGTGTAAGACTAAAAATAAAAGATATATCCAAGTGTATAGGATAGAAGCATAATTTTTAAATAAGTATAATCAATAAAAGAAAAAACGAAAGATAGCATAGAAGTTTTAGATAACCTGTATTTGGTGTTTATAATCCTGGGCTAGAACTGCAGCATATTCCTCAGGCGTATACAATTTGCTAGTTGGAAAAAAATCTGGCATTAGATAGTTGCTAACGTAGTCATTACTGCCCATTCCCACAGAATATAAGCATTTGTTTAGATGCTTTTGAGTTGAGTTTTCATCTCCTAGCAGATCAGTTATTCGATCAACTGTATATTTGTGTAACTTTAGCTGGATGTTCATGCTAAGATGAAATCCCTACAACAAGAACATAACATTTAAGGTTTTTAATTAGTCACATTTTTTTCCTCGTATATATATCTGAGTACTATATACACATAGTTACCGCCACATCCCCAGATTCGTCACGAATTCCTGATGTACTAGACGCATAATTTAGACCTTTGAGTATGTCTGTATCTTCGTCAAACGAGAAGGGAGGGATGTAATTCTCAAAGCCTAATAGCTCAGCTGCAACAACAAATTTATATAAAAATTAGTGGCATGTTTGCATAATATTTTTGGGAGCTAGCAACCCGGAATAGCCCAAAATTTTATGTCAATAATTCCAAGAATAGTTGTATCCTTTTCGCACTTATCAACTAATGTTACAAAAAATGTGAACCTACTTCAATGAACAATAGTTGTCTTCTTACTTATCATCAAAAAACTTAAGCACACAAATTTTATTGAACAAATAATTGTGAAAAAATATGAAAAGAGTGGTACTTCTAAACATTATAATTTTCAATACACATTTTCCATTATTTGCATATTTTTTTGCACTAATTTGTGTAACAAAATTTGTGCATCTATATTTTAAAACAAGAGATCCAAGTTGAAAACATCATACATTACCAATAAAAAGGGAAATTCAATCTTATATCTAAGAAGAAGATAGTAAAATAACAAAATGAAAAAAAAAGAGGGTTCACTCTAAGATATTGTTTATATTCATAGAAAAGTAGAGTAATATGCTAAAAGCCCGAACCAAGATCATCCATCAAGACTTGCAAACCTTGAGAGCCGGAGATTGAGATAGAAATTATTATCTCAAGTACATTTCCGTTTTATCGACTCTAAAAGGTCTCACGAGCTTCACTAAAACTTGTGTTTGCAATCGATACAAATTTGAATTTGTAGTTGCATTTACCAATTATTCAAGTCTCCAAAATCTAATGATGATATAAGAAGAAAAAAAATCAAGTGGGCGAATTTTAATGAACAATTTTAAGCTGACACTCGTTCAGTAATCTTCGTGATGACACTAGTGTGTGTGAACTTATTGTGCATATAGGTTTTCTAATTAAACAATCATCTACTACAATTTTAAATTTTCATATCAAGGGAGAAGAAAAAGAAGAGACCGAGTATATCAACGACAGTGCGACCATTGGTAACCCTTCCGGTTGGCCCTGCAGGAAAATCAATCCCATAGGGTGGCAAAAGGCATTTTGCCAATGTCGGGAGAAAGTTGTTGTTTCCGTTCTCGCATAAGGAGTCTCCAAATACGAAAAGACAAGGCACCTGTGGTTCTCCAACAACACAATGACGTGAACTAGAAAGGAAGAGCACCAAAAAAACGAAGACTACCGTCCACGAATTCATTGCGGATTTTAAAGATAATAAAAAAACAAAGAATAAAACACGATATACCGAATGAAATAACAATGGTTAAAATGAGAGGAAATTGTAATGTTAAAGAGTTGAAGAAATTTTGTACTATATATGCATTTGGTTTAGTAGGCTAGAAGATGAAGATGAACAAAATATAGAAAGCTGCCAAGAATGAGAATTTGGTTTTATTTCTTATTTTATTTTTCACTTGCCACTGAGCATATAGCAATCTAAGAATTGTTTCATGATATAAATAGATGAGTACACAAAGTAAACAATGTTAGAGAGTGTTGGATCAGATTTGCGAATTAGGTGGTAAAGTCTTGTGTGGTTGTGTGGCATAGAATAGTTTGCGCAATTAGTCATTAACTAGAATAGTAAATTTTAAAATGGAGTGTGTCATGGCTAAAAGAGGGAGAGAGGAGCTCAAATTTCTACCATATATGGATAAAATATCACTCCAAGAAAATCAGTAATCAGTTATGGTATAGCAACATATTTAATTTTGTCGCTATTTTGATTGCAGATGATGTGTTGCGATTAAATAACGACGGGCTTAATTTGCAACACCTATTTTATCGTTATTTGGAAACAAATTTGTGCGATAAACAAGTTAAATAGTGATAGTATTCTGCAATGCCGACATTCATCTAGGACACTAATTTTAAATAACTAAAAAATAAATTAGATTAAATTAAAAGTCTACAATCACAATGTTTGTTTCATGTGCACAAAAAAATCTAACTGATGCGCCTGTTTAACCTGGGTCAACGCAAACCCATTAGTATCGCTTGTCTTCTTGTCCACGCACGTAAGCAAATTGTCTAGCTTAGGTGTTCAAGTTCAATGTCCAATGTCCAATTTCCACTATCCACTCTCCATGTCAAGGTAATTCGGTTGTCACGAACTTGTGATTTGCGCGAAGACAACACAGCAAAGAACGAAATACCCGGGTTGGTATTTCCGAGATGCCGCCTCAGGCGTGAGAGTAAATCTCTGCTGGAATACATGAAGGCTCTTGAGAACTTTTGTAGAGAGATAAGTGAATTTGAGAGAATGAAGGATTTCTTTCTCTTACTAAAAGTGAGTATTTATAGGCTCTTATCAACCAGTGTCACGTGCCAGTCTGTGACTGGTTGTTGGAAAATAGGAGGCCCATCTAGGCCCATTAGTGACTTGGGCTTCCTGCTCTCCGGATGCGCTGCTCATGCATGCCGGAGAGGTCACAAGTTCCTCATACGTCTCTTGCATTTTGGGGTAACTCGTTGAATCCCTTGTGAGCCTCTACTTCGCGGGGTAGCGTCTTGGGAGTTCGGGAGTCATGATGTTATGATGACTTATTAATGGATCGAAGAGGATGAACCGGTGAGCGCCGGAGAGCGCGGAACATGCTTGTTGGTGCTGAAGCGCTTCAATGCCGCGACATGTGTGCTCCATGCCGCGACATGAGTTCGTTTAAATGTGGGGAAGCTCGTGCTTCGCGAGAGGTCATGCTTCACGAAAGATCACCATGATATACTTGGTGTATATCCCATGTTCTTTGGAGCCTCCTTCCCCATGGAAGGCTTTTGGGGTTCTTGCGCGTCGCCGGGAAAGGTCGCGCTCTCCAGGATGTTCAAGCTTCGCGTTGGCGGGAAAGAGAGCTTCCAGGTTCCCGGATGCATGTAGAACACTTAGAGTAATAATGGAACACCATGGTCATGTATGATCTGTCGAGACGGGGAGACGCGTCACCGGAGAATGTGGTCATTTGGGAAAAGTTTGAATGTTGTGGCACGGAGGATGCATGTCCCAACATCCATCCAATTTGATCTGTTCTTCCCCCGGGAAGACTAGTCATCCCGCGACATGCTCTTCTCGTGCCGCGGCATCGACGTTGTGGCATTATTTTTTCTTTTAGTGGCTTTCGGGCATTCCCTCTTGCACCGGTCCGTTTTGGGGATGCTTGGGGACTTTAGATGAATGAATTAATTGCCTTGAGGCATTCCAGTTCTTGGGTAAGGTGTAGTCTTCTGAAATTGAACGGGTTGCTTGCGTGGCATCGAGGTCGCCACATGCTGTTATATCATTTGTTTTGGAATTTATGATTTTTCAGGTAGCACCACTAACTATTAGACAAACGTGGCACCTACTAGGAATAAGATAGCATCAACGCCGACGAGTGACAAGCAAAGGTATCATAAGAATCAAGGTGCTCCAACAAGGTCTGCAAGCATTATCGACTTGAAAATTATATATGCAGTATAAGATGGTTAAAAATGGACATTTCAAGAATGGATCAAAATTCGATTATTACATTCAAAATGAGTCCGCGATCAATACTATCACTTTACCATTATCACATCGTCATGAGCCTTCCAGATTGTTTTATTGTTTGAGAATTTTTCTATCTTTATGCAATATTAGTATTTAAGGAGTGAAGAAGTTGTAGCGTGATTAGTTAACCTCGCCAAAATCAGTATTCTTCAATATTCCACGCAATGATGTTATTTTTATCTTGCCAATATCGGCACTCTAAATGCCCCGGCATCAAGAACCATGGCAGGAATTGCATGTTCTTGTCAAGAGTGGAAGCTTCAAGGTTTCATGGTTTGTATCTTTTAAGTATCAATTATGCACTGAACTTAATTTGGCTATTTGTATCGAGTTTAATCGAATATATTTCTCATTGTGTTATGTTGTTCCATATATAGGGTTAAAATCTATTTGAGTAGATTTGGTTGGTTTGTGGTCAACACCAACTATTGATGTTATAAATCTTGTGAGTTTATATATGAATAAATCAATATCTAGCTGCAGCAAAATAGATTTTTCCTTCATGGTGTAAATGTTTGTTTTCTTCTCCTTTTTCTTGAATTTGTTCAATATCTAAACATGCAATGTTTATATATATACAATCTTTGCCTTTCATTTCATAGCCTTTCTTTGCTTGAGAAGCATTCAATAGTTTTGCAACATCATCTGTTCATTTTTGTGAAACTTATCACTACAAAAAAAAAAACAAAACAAAAACACTCTCGATCTGTGTGACAGAAATTTATGTCAAAAATTTATGAATTTCAATCACAAAATATAATTTGTGACATAAGTGTGACAGAATGTTTCTGTCGTTGTTTGAGTTGTCACAATGGTTGTGACAGAAATTTCTGTCACAAATGTGTGTGTGACGGAAATTTCCGTCACAAATGTGTGTTTGTGACGGAAAATATGATTTCTGTTACAATTTGTGACGAAACTGCTACGAAAAATTCTCTCTCACAGATTTCCGCCATCGTATGCAACTTTTTTTAGTAGTGTATCATAAATATTCTTTAGAAGTTTGACATTGTCTTGAACTGTCACTCTTCTGGGGCACATTGTAGACACATAATAAGCATTACTAACCTCAAATAAAAGTATATTGGTAGTAAGATATGCTCCAAATTATGTGAATTAAGTTGATCGATTCTATAAATAGCATTATTATTTCTTTGCCAATTGAAGAGAAGAAAATAAAACTGATTCCACATTAGGGTTGGTGAGCTAAGTGGTTGATATGATGATCAGGATACAAAAAGTATGGTTTCAAGTCTTTGTATGCTCTTTCGGCGAAAACTCTGTTCCCAGCTTCAGTTGGATGAAAGGCGTCCCAGTAAAAAAACTTACTCCTATTCTCGCATGGTTCCCGAAATGGAAGGCATAGCCCACCCATGCCTGTTTCACAGCATGATTTATGTGCATTATCTGATAAACCTGTACAAATAAATATGACATTTTTACATGACAAACACACACACATATTTGAAAGAAATATAATACATATTTATAATCTGGGTTAAATGTACTCGCACTTTTTTTGGGTTTAACCGGTTGTAACATATCAACTTATGTCACTTCAGTATTGAGGACATGTCATCATGCTATCTCATAATAGTTGTCACGTGAACATGCCACGCCTGCAAACCTGTACTAAAGGCATAACGTTGCGTTTTTTTCTTCCTTATAGTTAGCCAAAACTATGCCATTTTGGTTGTTGATTTTGGAAGAAGAAAAAAAAACAAAATTCCTTGTTTAGCAATCTCACGTCAAAATGACAATTGTTATGAGTTGGCATGGCGACGTGTCATCAGTAGCTGACGTGACACAAATTGACATGCTACAACCGGTTAATAGGAGTAAAATAAAAAATAGTTCAATGCAAGAGCTAAATATATGCAAAACTCTAATTAGTTGTTAAACTCAAACATATAAAAACGTATGAAATGATCATCTCATCAAATTTTGAATTAGAAAAATCATCTCACCGGGTTCTAGAGTTTCAGTCGGTAATGGCATCGCTGTAATGTTGACATATACGAACCTGGAATCGTTTAGTTTCTTATTGAATTTATCGACAAGTAACAATATCTCGTTGTCGAAGTGGGAGGCCACCCTATTGACTTCTTCATTGCAAGACCCATTTTTAAGTTCATTTACGTATTTTGGGATGCAGCCTAATTCTGCCATACCAATCAAGATAAACTTCCTTGCTCCCAAGTCATGCAGAGTCTATAAAAATATATTAGTTAGAATAAAACATGTTGAATATATATATTTGATTAGTGTTAAAGAGTGAATGTTTAGGATGATTCTTGAACTACACACATATTGACCCTCCATCTATTTTAAAAGTATCAACACTCCAGAGTTTAGTTTTTGGAATAAAAAATCAACGAATAATTTGATTTCCATTTACTGTCTTGTTTTACACATGCACTCAAATAATGAAATTAAAATATATGCAAAAAGAAAAATATAGCTGATTAGTTAAATAAAAAAAAAGTTTTTCAACATAGGTAATAGATCGAATCTAATATATATATTATAAAGTGAAGTCCCTAACTAATTGAATGACATGTGTCATTTTTAATTATAATTTCAATTTTGTGGCATGTGTCAATTATAATTAAATATATAATTAACATAATATAAATTTTGAAATTGATTTATATCATAAATTAGTTAAGAAAAGATAAAAAAGATTTATTTTAATTAATTTGAAATATATAATTAGTTTAGGTTATATTTATTTTTAATAAGAATGAATTTTATATATTGCATTAAAAAAATGAATGAATTTCGGAAGAGAGAGATGAATGCATTTCATATATACAATATACTATTAATATTATTACTAAATTTTTAATGTTATATATTTCATACAAATATTTGATATTAAATTATCGAGTCAGTCAACCTTAATACAAAAATAAAATTTAAATAATTTTATAAATTAGAGACCCGAGAATCACTGGGCCAAAAGACTAGTATTATTAGATTCCAATAGTAAATTAAAAACACGTTTAATTATACAATAGAAGTATCATTTATGACATGAACTCTAAATTAAATATAATCAACAAATAAAAATAGGAAATATGCCCTAAGAGTTTGAAATAACCTGTATTTGTTTTGAATATTCTTCGCCTAGAAATGCAGCGTATTCCTTGGGCGTGTACATTTCGCTTGTTGGGTATAAATCTGGTAAAAAGTAGTTGTTAAGATAGTCATTACTGCCCATTCCAATGGAATATAAGCATTTGTTTAGGTGCTTCTGAGCTTTGTCTTTATCTTTTAACATGGCAGTCAATCGATCAACGGTATATCTGTGTAACCCTACTTGCACGTTCATGCTAAAATGAAAACCCTACAAGGAGAACATAATATTGAAGATTTTCATTTGCTTGTTTTTTCTCATATATATGAGTAAATATGTAAGGTTACGGTAATTACCGCCGCATTTCCTGATTCATCAAGAATACCTGCTGTGCCAGATGCATAATTTAGACCTCTAAATATGTCCCTATTTCTAGTAAATGTGACGGGAGGAATGTAATCCTCAAAACCCAGTAGATCAGCTGCACCAATAAATCTTTGTAAATATTAGTATCATTTTTGCACCATATTTCTTGGAGTTAACTAGCAACTCAAAATCGCCCAAAACTTTGCAGTGATTGCAAGTATAGTGGAATCATATCCCAACTTAGAAACTACAATGTTACGACGACTAATTAAGCGCATTTATTTTATCGCACAAAGATATTCAAATGACCTAACCGTGTAAAGTTAATATGAAAATATCTAGACAAAGCTTTAAGAACCCAAAATTTGATGTGATCATACAAAAATTGTGCAGTTATTTGTTTAACAAAATTTATACATCAAGATATCCTAGATTTACAAAATGGGTAAAAGACCTATAGATCAAAAGATCCCTTACGAGAGTGTGATCATTCAATAATATTCATGTTAAAAGATGAGATTGTGCACATATTGTAAATTAATTTTTGTAAATCAATGTGTTCAAACGGAACAATTATATAATGCAAAATGAGGAAAAAAGAAGAGACCAAGTATATCAACAAAAGTGCGACCATTGGTAAACCTCCCGGTTGGTCCTGAAGGAAAATCAATCCCATATGGTGGATAAATGCATTTTGCCACTGTTGGGAGGAGATTATTGTTGCCATTATCGGATAAGGAATCTCCGAATATGAAAAAACAAGGTACTTCGGGTTCTCCAACAACACAATGGTGAGAACTAGAAAAGGCGACCACCAACAAGACGAAGACCGTCCACAAAATCATTGCAAAAACTCGGAGAGTGAAAAAACAAAGAACGAAACAAGATACTGCGGAGGAAATAAAAATGGTTTCTCGATTCAAGAAAATGATAGAAGAAAGTGTAATGCTAATGAGTATTACGAAAATTTTACTATATATGCATCTTATTGCTTTAGTGTGCTACAAGATACAAGATGAACAGAAAAAATAGAATGTTATTAACAAGAATGAAAATTTGTTTTTTTTTTCTTCTTTTTCTTACTTCTCACTGTGCATATAATCTAAGAATCGTTTTGTGATTTATTTCGAGTTGTGACATAAGTATATGCGTACATATGTGTACACATTAAAAAAATATAGTTAGATCTGATTTGCGAATTTTGTGGTAAATTTTATGTGGCACTGAAAAATTTGCGCTTCTATTTCTGTTAATTAAGTTATTGACTCATATGTTCACATTGACTGGAATTGTAAAAAAAATAATAATAAAATAAATAAATAAATAAAGTGTGACGAGGGAGTTTCACATCTATAGATTTATCACTTATGTTAAGTATCAGGAAGTAGGTTATATGATAAAAAAAAAAAAAAAAATTCATGTATTTGAAAATAATTCACATTTTTTAGATTTATTACATATGTTAATTAACTCTCTAGTAAAAATATTAATTGCACAAACACAATTGCCCCCAAAAAAACAATTTGTTCACGAACATGTTTTTAATATTTTTCGTTATATATCATATTCAATGCTAGTCTTAATTTTTTGAAAAATGTATGAAAATAACAGATGTTTAGACAAATATTAGACCTGTTTTCTTATATTTGTACTCAAGTGTTCTCAAATATAAAGAAAATATTTTTTATTGCGCACCTTTGATGACATATAGAAGAAATTGAGAAACTATACCACTTACAACTAATCCTGCCGGAGCATCATTTTAATGAATGTAGAATGTTTTGCAATATTGTAGAAAATGTAGATAGACATATAGCTACATATATGGATGTGTGTAAAGTGGATTTGGTAATTGGTGACTCAACACGTTTCTTAACATCGCGACACGACATGATATCAATACAATACAAAATGAACATTTTTGACCTCACTAATTTTGTAATCGTGCCGTCTTCTTGTTGAAATACCCAAAATATTAATCGTCTCATATTAATTATACGTGATGTAGCACACATGACACGTTCAACATATCCAACACACTTATCATCTACGCTCCCATTCAAGCCAACTGAATGTCAGCCACATTTAATCGGTTGCATCCAACACGTTCAACCTTCTTGTATTTTATACTCAGTCTATATTTTAACATGTACTTTCTCCGTTCCAATTTAATGTCAAGTTTTTTTATTTTGAGAAAAATTAAAAAAAAAAATTGGTTAAAGTAGTATAGTTATTTTTTTTATCCCTATTCACATGTATTATAACAAATTTAAAGGATACTAACTAATTTGCTCTCTCTTGAACTTATGAAAATAAAAACATGTAGATAAATATTAAAAATCAATTTAAACAAACATACATTTGTGAATAGTTTTATTTCTTACACTTTTAATACCCTTAATTTTGTGCGCCTAAATGCTCCTCGTACATATCATTGGATGTGGGAGACAATGATTCCTAAATTCATTTCTTTTGCTCAAAACTTATTGTTACCTAAAATACATAAGAGTTAAGAAAATTAATTATCTATACAAAAGAATTTAATTATAGTAATTACAATTTGAAGTAAATTTGAGGTGGCTCAAAATGTTGTTGAGAGTTGATCTATATATTTAGGTTATTGCTGAGCTAATTGACTGATATCGTAAGGATAAACATGGTGTGGAGCCAAAGCTTTGTAAGCACTTTTTGCGGCAATTTCGTTGACAGCTTCCGTTGGATGAAACGAGTCCCAGTAAAAATATTTAGTCCTTTCCTCACATGGTTTTTGTCCGGGTTGGCATAGCCCGCTCAGACCTACTTTGCAGCATCCTTCGTATATATTCGAGAAACCTGACCCATCAAATATTGCACATCAACGTCATATCTATCTGTATATTATATAGGGGAAATAATAGATGACTATTATGTACCGGTCACCTTTTGCTATGACCTACTGTAAAAAAAAAATTATTTTCGTAATGCTATCTTGAACTATTTTTCACCAATTCCGTCAGTTAACTTTGACGGAATTTTTTGAAAATTTCAATTTTGTCATTCTTGTCACTCTTTTTGTAGATTTAAATTATCATGTACTTGTCACATTTTGCAATGAACACCATAACATTGACATTTTTGAAAAATTCAGATAAAGTTAACTAAAATATGACAATTACATGATAGTCATCTGTAATTATCCATATTATATACGTTTTAAAGAAAAAAAATATGATAGTTTCATATATGATCGATCTCACCATATAATTTGATGTCGTCCGGCATTGACATCCCCGAAATGTTAACGTATATGAACTTGGAATCGGTTAGCTTCTTATTGAAGTCATTCACAAGTTGTACAACCTTGTCATTGAAGAGGTACACCGCATCGTTGATTTCTTGGACACACTCCCCATTTTTTAGTTTGTTTTTAGCATGAGTGATAGAACTGGGGATGCAGCCTATTGATGCCAGACCAAGCAGCACAAACTTCCTTGCTCCCAAATCATACAGAGTCTACACAAATATATTGGTTATTTGTTAATGCCAAATATTTGAATGTAGTTTAAGTCAGAATAAATTACACATCTGTTCCTAAATTGTAAAATACAATTATACAGTTATTGTATAATTGTTGCTTCATAAGTTATGTCTTCTATACTCTCTTTGTAGTTCTCACCATAAACAATGTCGGTTTTGCTTAGAGAAAAAAATACAAATTGGCTTCGTTTTGGTGCACTAATGTGAAGGTTTTCACAATTTGGAATGAGAAACATCCACTACAAATGAAAGTTGCAAACTGCGACGGAAATCTGTGAAAGAAAATTTTTCGTCACAAATTGTGACATAAATAATATTTTCGTCACAAATACACATTTGTGACAAAATTTCTGACACAAACACACATTTGTCACATCCCAAACAATGACAGAAATATTATGTCACAGTTCGGACACAAATTACATTTTGTGATTGAAATCCATAGATTAGTAACAGAAATTTACGTCACATACCATTCGTGATTGTATGGGTACTAAAGGTGAACCAAAACACACCATTCGTGGTTTAAATGAATCTAAAAACCCTAACCATAGACAAAATATGTTAAAAAAGAGATGACCATTTATAGAAGGAAAAAAAACTATTGTACCCTACTTTTAAAAGCAACTACTTAATTAAGTAAACATGGTTTACAAATGGAAACAAGGAATAGATCATAGAAGTTTAAATAACCTGTAGTTGCTTGGAATATTCATCGGCTAGAACCGCAGCAAATTTCTCCGGCGTATACTTTTTTTTGGTCTGGAAAATATCCACTAGGTAGTTGTTAAGGTAGTCATTGCTGCCAAGTCCCACAGAATATATGCACTTGTTTAGGTGCTTTTGAGCTTCGTCCTTGCCTCCTAACACCGGACCCAGTCGCTCAGTTATGAATTTGTGTATCTCCAACTGCATGTTCATGCTAATATGAAAACCCTATAAAGAAAACACAAGATATTAGTTTTGTGGCTTGTGTATGATCTCTTTCTCAACTCCTTATGTTTATATATATATATATATATATATGAAAAAGAATCTAAACCAAATATTTTCTGACTTAGGCTAAGTCAAACCAATAAGGTGGTGACACCTCATTTAATTTCACTCATACCCACCCAAGTGAATTGGTTGGAACGGAGTGACCCGCCCGGATTCAAGATTTTTAATGAGGTGGCATCACCTCATTAGTGGCTTAGCCTAAGCCAAATAAATCTTGGCTTAGGATCCTTGCTCTTATATATATATGCACAACGACTAGTTTTAGGTACCGCGTTAGTTCCGGATTCATCACGAATTCCTGATGAACCTGATGCATAATTTAGACCTTTGAGTACATCGTTTCGATTAGCCGACGTGAAGGGGGCAATGAAAGTGTCAAATCCCAATTGCTCAGCTGTAACAAGAAATTCTTGAAAATATTAGTAGATGTATTTGTATTCAATTGTAGTTGCACCAATGTCTTATTATTATTATTATTAGAAAACCATTCATGGAAAGGAAAGATAACTAAGGAGGTTGCCAAGCACATACAGGCGGGCGAAATAAAACAGACAGAAACAGTACAATTAAAACCAAATATGGCTAAAAAATTAACCACCTGATTTTATTACAAATACATTTCTTTCCTTTTTTTTTAAGAAAATCATCACAACCTTATAACTAAGACTCAAATCTGAGACTTCTAGAGAAACAAGCACCTTAAGACATTTACCTCGTTGATGGTTGTTGATTTAATTACAATTATGTGTTAATTAAATGAAGTATGATAATTAAGTAGTAGTTCTTGGCAAGAATAAAAATAAAGAGCATGAGAGTTCATAAACTCTCCAAAGGCTCAAAAGCATTAGTAAATTTATATCTTTGTTTTATTTAAAAAATTGTCGTCCTTATATTGTTACATTAGGAAGTTAAAATAAGTCATTTAAATTAAGTATAAATTTGAGGTTTTAGTTAAAACATATATGTAGACCTAAATGTAGCTTCATTTCCATATGGAAAACATGTAAACCTAAAATCATTGGTCTTAGGTTAAGAAGAAAGAAGATACCCAAACAATCCACTATAGTGCGACCATTTGTAAACCTCCCAGTTGGTCCTTTAGGAAAATCAATTCCGTATGGCGGATAAATTGCCTTGGCCAGCGTCGGGAGGGAGTTGTTGTTGCCCGCGTCAGACAACGAGTCACCAAAGATGAATAAACAAGGAACTTGTGGTTTTCCGGTAACGGGAAGGTGCAAACAAGAAAGCGCCACCAACAGTACGAAGGTCACCATCAATGAAGCCATTGTAGATTTAATAATATAGAATCCAAAATGATCCAAGAACAAAATGAGATGGAAATAAGAATGAATTATAGAAAATTTTGTTGGCGAAAGAAAACCAAATTTGTACTATGTATTTATGTTTGTTGAATAACTATGTTTTCAACCTCGTACCCAAAGTCGCTTGTTATATTTGTATATACTTACAAGGTATGCTTGTTGGTTTAGCTGCGTATTAAAGATATATAGAAGAATATAACCCAAAAATAGAATGTTACTAGCAATGGTAAATTGTCCATATTCTTACCCCAAAAAAAAATTGCCATATTTACTTGCCGCTATGCACAATCCAATCTAAGGTTTGTTACGTGAATTATTCTTTGCCGTGATATAAATATCTATGTGTCCACAAACTACGTTGAACCTATATATTAGACATGATATTTGTGAATCAGTCGATTGACTCTTTAATGATGTATGGCAGTCAATAGTTTCCGCTAATGCTTTCTTCATTTTCTTAAATTAAACGAGTAGCTCTAGTTGTGGATAATACACTACGGAAAGGGAACACGTAAGTACACAACAACTTGTGAACTAGACATAAAATGAGTAAACAAACATGAATAAGCATGAAAACTCAAACATATAAATATTTTCATAATCAAATTTCTTTTTTTTTTTCACTATCTGCGTATCTTATATATTGTAAGAAATGAGCGTCATAGATAATAAGTCTGATATAAAATGTCATATTATCTCTTAATAAATAACTTGTTTTGCTTTTTCTTGACGCTTCAATTCAAATTGAGTTATAAATTTTTATAATTAGGGTAATTAAATTGGTCTCAGACCTCCTGTACTTTTTGAAATTATAGGGATGACCTTTGCGTATTTATTTAAATAGGTATGTCCCATGTACTTTTCAATTTTTTTAATCTGGTCCAACTGACTTGTTACAACATGTCACTTACCTCCACGTTCGCAAATATGTCACATCACTCTTCCACGTTAACTTTGCATCCACGTCAGCCTTGGACCAAATTTAAAAAAAATGGAAAGTACATGGGTTAGAACTAATGAAAAAGTACAAGAGAGTCAACTCAATAGTTTGGAAAAGTACAAGGGTTCTGGGACTAGCAGTACAGTACGATACTATGCATAACTAAGGACGGGTAGTGAACACCAACCCGAAGCTGGCGTCCACGGACCCAGCACTGGTAGTCACGAACCGCTCCGCTACGCTGCCACCATCCCGATCGAACCGAGCACACCTGTAATGGAAACATGAGCAATTCAGTAAATTACCAACACATATCTAAATAATACAGAAAAACAAACTCAAATGGATGTGCAGTTCAGTGGGTTATTGACAAAAAAAAATGAGAGCTCGGGTTTGCTCACTATGACTACCAAAACCAAGAAAGATGTTTGTTTGTGTGATGAACTAGCCGGACAGCATGCTCAAGGGACGGTTACAATGGTTTGTAAGGGCATGCAAAGAGCGACTCCATCAATATGGACAAACCAAAGCCCATACACTTGGGACCGGCCAAACCAAACACACTCTCAACCACTTTAATGTTGGTCAACGTCCGTTCTCCACCGAGACTTAAACGTGAGTCCAGTCACGGCGGTCTCGCCGGCCTCTCACCGGAACCCTCGCCTAACAGATCGGTACCACCACAAATAATCGCCGCCCGACCAAGCTCCAGTGGCGGATCTGGGCTAAAAAAAGAGGAAAGAGGAAAACGGCCCTTGCCGTAGCCTCCACCGCCGAAAACGACCCCAACCTCAGGCATGGACGGAGGTGGACCTCCCACAGCCAGCGAGCACTCTCCTCGCCGGACCGAAACAGAGTATAGAAGCAGAACAAAAGGAAGGCCCACGGCCAGAGGTCCAAGCCGTAGGACATCCGTCCCTCACTGGCGGACAACCACACTTAGTGAGTCCCCAAACAGCCGCCGACACGCACGGCCGGCAACCCTACAACCACCGGCCACACCCAAAATAGCAAAAACGAAATCGAAACGGAAAGAAGAGAAGTCGAAGCTTACAGGAGTGACGACGGCGGCGGATGTCCTCTGGTCCAAGCGGCAGCAACGGCAGCTCCTATCTCCGGCGATCCACGGCAGCAGTGGAGCAAGGCTGATCGAGACCCACGGCGCGAGAATCAGCTGGACTTCTCGGCGACGACGCCGCTGCACACTCTGGCTCCAGCTGGTATCATTGACAGCATGGCCATGCCCTCCTCCCTCTTCGGCGATGGTCGACGGCGGCGGCAAACGAAGCTCCTTTCTCTCTCTTTCCCGGACGAACGGCAGACTACGGCGTCGGGACGCCTCGCTCCTCCCTTTCTCTCAGGCAGGTGCTGACGGTGTCTGCTTCCGGCAACGATTGCCGACAACAACCCCTCCCTCCGGCAACAAGAGGCAGCGGCGGCGATGGCCTCAACTTCCTCTCTCTCTCTCTCTTTCCTAGTGTGCGGCTGCAGCAAAAGTGATAAGGAGAAAAGA
>JAYMTF010002748.1:0-17173 GCA_036897485.1 Pelargonium nanum | reverse complement strand
TCAGTCATTTACCAAACATAACTGACTTAACGGAGCACCAACTTTCAGCTCCGTTAAGTTTTCATCACCTACTTACCAACACTTACCGTGACTTACCTGAGGTGAAGTTGAGTTAACAAACAAGGCCTTAGAAGATACTCAAATGGTCCAATGTCCAAACCTAACTCTTTTGCTGACTTTTGAAACTTGTTTTCATGGAAGCATGGAGCAATGAAATGTGAAGCTAATGGTTGTAAATGATCATAGCATTAGCACCGACCAAACCATATCCACCAAAAGTCAATTTCAATAATGTCATCGAATCTATCACAATCTTTTATTCTAAAATAATTAATGTACAAGAAACTTCTTTTTCATTATTTATCCAACTACCACCATGCCCATGCTAACTTGTTTACAAAGTCAACCAATATATAACAATATCTATAAATATTTACCTACTCAAGATAAAGAAAAATCGGACGCTTCGCGTCAAAAGTTTATGGGAGAGTGGTGGTATCATATATATCATATTTTTATTCGTTTAAACTACAAAATATGATAAATATATGTGTCATGTAAACTTCCGCGTCACTTTGTACACCAAATTTTGTACAAAATTTTGGACATTTAGCATTTTCCAATAATCTAATAATAGTTCTTTATTTTTATTTACATTTAAGCCAATTATAATATGTTATTTTAAATATCACTTGTACTTGTACAATATATATATTTTTTGAAGGGGTACTTGTACAATAATTTGTATAGAGGTTACATTAGGTTTGAGTAATTTTAATATGATTATACATTAGAGAGAAAATTAGTCCCACTATATACCTTAAGTACAACCGTTTATATAATTGGTGGTTCTTGCCTTGCATTATATATGTATATGCTATTGCATGTCTTAAAACGAGTGTTTTTCCTTCTAATAAAAAGTGTTTAAAGACAAGTGAGTCGATGTTCACTAAAATTCGGGTGATGCATGTCAATCACCGATAATTTGAAAGTAGTCAATTAACATTTCGAATTTGCAAGAAACTGACGACTAATTACAATATGTCGATATTATCCAAATAGCTAATGAGCAACTACGAACTAGTAACATGATCAACAATAAAGTTATGTGATTACTCATTCGTAGATGATTAACGACAAACTTGCACACAAAAAATATGTTCAAAAATTTGGAACAGAAAATTAGTGACTATAGCATAATCAAATCTATCTTAGACATCATTAGTTGTCGGTTTGTCGTTGATCATCATACTAGTGTCCACGGTTGATAGCCCAAATTATTGTCCATCACTGACCGTCTAGATTCTCGTAATACATTTCCTTCCATATACCATCAGGCGCACTTATTGTAACAATCTTTTTCTTAATGCAAAAAACTAATACTTTATTAGTTCAAAACGAACGATAACAAATACAATATAAAACTGGGGGCTTTTAAATCAAGCCACCCAAATAAGTCTGACAAAAATAACGAAAACCAAACTAATTTGTGGGCCACTTGGTTCACAGACCAATTCAAAAATAAAAAATTGACACTACCAAACTGAGCCACAATGACTAAAACATCTCGAATAATCAAACCAAAAGCACTGGTATCCCCCCTCCAGGCTGAAGAGGACGAACAATTAATAACGATTGCACTTGGAGTTCAAGGCGACCACGTGGATGACTTTGCCAATAGCCCCTCACAACCACCGGGTTTGCCATATGATTTGACAACAGAGTCGAAGACTGGTCCGATGACTCTGGTTAAACACCAACTTTCAAGTCACTTTTCTCTTCATTGCAACCGCCTCCTGCTTCCTATCGTGCACACTAATAAAAAAACCTACCGTGAATTTACGCCGCTATGCAAACCTTAACAACCCCTTAACAATTGCTATCAAAGCAAGACTCGCTATCTTAACGCGAGAAACCGCAGTTTACTGTATATAAATCCAACAGACTACCGCCGCTTTGAAAAACAAAAGTAGCCGTAGTCGAACAAAAATCTTAACCGATTCTCAAAACAACAGAGAAAAAGAGAGAGGCACAAAGCTAGTTCCAATTGTTTTGGTTGTTACCGTAACAATCTTAATGGATTATAATTAACTTATTTAAAAACAAAATTAGTAAATCCATCTTTCCTTTTTAGAAATGAAATATAACAATCGATTGAAGATAAATTTTAACTATTTATTCTATAAAAATAAACACAAATTTTGAAATAGAGACAATGTATAATTTGTTCAATTGTTTATCATATTATAAATAAGTGCCCACCTCTTATTTTTGTCTTACAACAAGTGTAGAGCTGGCTAATGAGTGACTTATGCTTTGAGGTGTTCATAAAAAATATATACAATTTTTACTTCAAAAATAAAAATTTGAAATATCAAATTGCAGGATTTTGATTAGTTATTTATAACAACACAGGTTTTGTAATAAGAAAATGCAATTGCCCTTACTATAAAGCCAAATGAAAGAAAACCAAACATTATTAAAATTATCTTCAATATTTTGTTTAAAATTATTTTAAACACCAAAGGAATATAAACAAAAAAAGGGAAAGTACTTGTAATACCTGCAAGCCTCACTCTTATCCAGATATGGACTAATTATAGGAGTTGTCAAATTTAATAAGATTATTTTTTTCACAAAAATAAAATAAAATGATTTAAGTATCTATCCATAAAAAAGAGTGTAATAAATATAAATATTCTCAATCAATAAATAAACCAATATAGGTGACAACTCATGCATTTATATACTTATTCAATTACCATGATAATTATATTGTAATAGTGGATATATAAGATGTGTTGATTATGGCTTTAAAATATGGGCTAGTAGGCAACAACAACCTCATTATTTTTATCCCTTATCAATATGGAGGATATTGATTAATATGAAGAGAGTGTTGAATTTCCTCATATACATGGGCTACTACCAAACCACTTCTATAAATGGTACTTTATTTTTATGAATATATATATATTTTATGCGACAAACCCGCAAAAAATGCAGATCGTGTTACAAGTAACCGCAAATTTGAGTCTAAATTACTAGCTCCACTCTATAACTAAAAGTACTGATGGTGCAATAGTAGAACTAAGGCAATTTTATTAGAGTTTTGCGAGTATTATGCAATTTTGAGAGTCAGATGAGGTTTTCGTATGACTGCTCTTGATTTTCAAAACATCGACGATCTTTTGGGTTTGCAGGCAACAAATTGTGATATCTCTCGCTAAGACAACAAACTCTTGCTACTCTTTCTTGATAGGAAGTTAATGTGTTGTTACGCAGAACAGACGACGTAGATTCACAATGATTTTTTTTCCTTTAGTGTGCGTGAGGCAGCCAGAGGTCTGTGGTGGTAATGACAGTTGAAATAAAAAAAAGAACGTTATTTGGAAGGTGGTAGTTTGTCTGGATCACTTTGACCTACCTTTGAGCTTGTTTATGAATCAGATGACGAACTCGATGGTTGCGAGAGGGTCGGTAGAGACCTTCACGTGGTCATCTTAAGCTTCATGTGTAATTGTTGTTAGTTGTTCGTGCTCTTCAGTCTATGAGGGGATTCCAGTGCATTCAACTTGATTATTTAAGATGTTTTATCCATTGTGACTCAGTTTGGTAGTATTGATTTTTGTTTGCGGGTTGACTTGCGAACCATGTGACCCCCAATTTAGCTAGGTACTAGGTCTCTTTGTTAGACTTTTCTGGGTGGGCTCGTCTTCAAACTCTCAATTTAATATGGCTTTTTCATTGTCCGATTTGAAATAATAAATTATTAGCTTTTGTCCTTGATAGTGCATGAGTTGGGCCTAGATGGGCCCCACTAATACTACTTACCTGTGTTACTGGGCCCATGGGCTTGTACAATAATATTGGGCCATAAAGCTCAAGCCACCAGAAACAGAGCAACAGCTACGTTCCTTCAAACACACAGCCGCTAACCGTTGCACTCATCCGCCAACAATCCACCGGCCACGGCGTCCTCTCCGCCGTCGAAAGCTCCGGCGACTGATCACCTCTCTCCGGCTCTCGATTACGAGTAAGCTCCACTCCTGAGACCTTTTTATTTTCTGCTACAAAACGAATTGCTGTGTTTTTATGGTATTGAAGCTTAGAAATTAGGGTTTTTGGATTTGATTAGGAGGAAAATGGGAGAACCAAAGAAAAAGAGTGAGCCGGTTTTGCCATGGATGAGAAGTCCTATTGATGTTAGTCTCTTTGAGGAATGTCCTTTGACTCTCCTCCCTTGTCTGGACTCAAGGTACCAACTTCACCATTATCTTCGTGAACCCTAATTTTTGCATTTGATGATACATTTGTAATACAATTTTCTTTACATTGTAGGTTGAAGGTGGCTTTGCAGGATATGGGTTTCTCTTCCCTCTTCCCGGTTCAAGTTGCAGTTTGGCAGGAAACAATTGGACCCGGCGGCTTCGAACGAGACCTCTGCGTAAACTCGCCAACGGGTAGTGGCAAAACCTTAGCTTATGCACTGCCAATAGTGCAAATGCTGTCAACTCGCACAGTTAAATCCCTTCGTGCTTTAGTGGTGTTGCCTACTCGCGATTTGGCTTTACAGGTCGTTAAATTAAACCTCTTGTTGTTATTTAGTATTGATATTCAAATAGTTTGTAATGTTAATTGACATTGAAGCACAGGTTAAGGAAGTTTTTGCGGCCATTGCACCTGCAGTGGGCTTATCTGTTGGCCTTGCAGTTGGTCAGACTTCACTTGCCGACAAAATTTCCGGGCTAATTAGGAAGCCTAAGCTTGAGGCAGGCATTTGTTTCGACCCAGAAGATGTTTCCTTTGAGTTACAGAGTTCTGTGGATATATTGGTGGCAACCCCAGGAAGGCTTATGGACCATATCAATAATACCAAGGGATTTACACTTGAGCATCTCCGTTATCTCGTAAGTAGCAGGACATATTATTTCAGATGTTGTGATACTTATGTTGTTTGTGCTTTTAGTATATGTATGCAATTGAAAACCTAGTGCATGGCTTCAAGCCTGTTAATGTGGTATAATGGTCTGAAAGTATTGATAGCTTTTGCGTTTATGAAGTATGATTCATCTGGTTGAAAAACTTCATGTGATTGCTACTCACTTACAGTCTAAATGCTAGCTCCTTCCTCTCACTTACGGTTTTTGCAAAAGTGAAACATATGTGGGTTTTGGGTTTTGTGTAATGGTCATACCAAGGGATATTATAGACTTACGGATGGACAACTTCAGAACTGTTTCTCTGTAGATCTATGTAACCAAGGGTTTTGAATTTATGTGTGGATATTCCCACTGAAAAATCTTGTTCACTTGTTTATTAAAAGAACAATATAATCTGTTGTTGATTGATTTTCTAAATCAAACATTCAAGTTAATCCTATTGTTCGTTCTTTGGAAACCACTCACTCTGTGATTCATCATGCATAACAATAAGTTAGAGCTGGTCGTGTTCAAGTTGAAAAACCTAGGCCGAGCCTGGCAAGAGGTGCGGGTCACCCGACCCAATGTGCACCTTTCCACGGTAAACCCGTCCTGACCTGAAAATTAATCGAGTCCATTTTATGCGACTCAAATTCGCAAAAATATGGGTCAGATTTTGGGTGCCCCCAGATTCAGGTCTATTTTGCTAGCTCTACAATGAATATAATTGATGAAGTATTTAATTTGGTAAAATGCATGCATGTTCATACGTAAGACTCAATTTTTTCCCAGTTATGATAGAGTAAACAATATGCTGTCATTGGAAAACTTTCAGGTTGTTGATGAAACAGATCGATTACTTAGGGAGGCATACCAGTCCTGGTTACCTACTGTGCTTCAAATCACCCAATCTAAAGATGAAAGCCTTTCCTTTTGTGCTAAATCTGTTCTTCCTTCTCCATTTGGTTCCTTCAGAACAATAAGGAGATGGTGAGTTTCATATATTCTTGCCCTTCTTCTTGACAATTTACAATTGTTGGTTATTGGTGGTGGATGACCGAAAGTACATATAAGTAAAGCTGCGTGTATTATTGAGTACCAGTTAGCACATTTATATCTTACTAGGGTATAATGGATATGTATAAAAATATCCTTTGACCATTGACTTGTAGACTTTATAGTTGGTTCAATTATTAATTCCATTTCTCTCCAAGAGGATAGTTAATTATATTGGTTTAGTGCAATTGTTCTTTTGGAAACGGGTGGGGTTTTGATTTATTTGATCCCTTCCATTTTGGTTATTGTTGACTACCTTATATTGAGATTGAAATTTGAATTTCAATACTTGAAAGTTGAAACATGCTCAAGAGGGAAAAGTTAGCACTGATGGGTACTTTGTTAGGAAATGTGAATTGCATTGACAATAGAGTTGGCAATTTAGACCCAAACTCGTGGGCACCCGAAATCTAATATGCATTTTGCGGATTCGGGTCACATAATATAGACCTGATTAATTTTTAGGTCGGGTAATCCGCACTCAACCTGTGCATTTTCAATGTTAAATCCGCACCTCTTGCGGGATGGGCTCGGGTTAGATACTTTCAACTTGAACCTGAAAGAAACCCAACTCAACACCGAATTGCCAGCTCTAATTGACAATCTAAAGGATAATATTTCATTGGTTCCAAGTGAGTGAGTATTGTTTAGATTAACTTCGCACTATTTAGAATCATACAAATGATAATTGCTACATTTAAGAGTTAAGTTAGTTGCATATTTTTTGATGTTGCCTTCCATGACCTTTGATGTTATTATTGCAGTGGAGTTGAAAGGGGGTTTAAGGGTAAAGCTTTTCCTAGGCTCGTGAAAATGGTTCTGTCAGCCACACTAACCCAAGATCCGGGCAAGCTTGCTCAACTTGATTTGCATCACCCTATATTCTTGACTACCGGACCGAGACGTTATCAGTTCCCAGAAAAATTAGAATCCTACAAACTGGTATGCTCTGATAACTTTACTGGTGATTTTTTTGATAATTTTGAATCGCAAGTCTTGCGTATCTTGTGTTTTAGTCTGGTACTAATGTTGGCTCATCAATGGTGATTATTATATTCATTAAGATCTGATTTGTTAATTCTTGAAACCATATTACAGTGTATAATCAAGTTTTAGTGTAATTGTGTTTCTTACTGCCATCCCAAGGGCACTATTGAGTCTTACATCTGAAGTTCCAGTCTCCGTATTGGCTGTTTTGGGATTTGGAACCAGAATGGCTAAATCTAGTAGTCACTTGTACAAGAAGGTTTAAGATTTTGGACATCGAAATATAAGAAATTGAACTTGTCCTCTTTTTTGTTTGAATTTCAACTTGATCAGCAAAATTAATTTTCTCCAATCACAGCGTTACATTTATCATGGTCCAACATGGGAAAGTATGTCTCCAATCTCAGCGTTACATGTATCATGGACCAACATGGGAAAGTATGTCTCAGTCTAAGAAAAATATTTGCTTGATCATTTCTGAAGTTAAAGATACTTTTTTAATGTGAGAAAAATTAAAAACAAAGCATGCTTGTTTCTATTCAAACTTTGAGCTGTGTGGATCATGTTTTTCATATTTTGGGATCAAAATCCAGTCTTAGGAATGATCTAAATAACTTTTTTTGTAGTAATGTTAGTGAGTTTCTTTTTTTAGGCATGGGATGATCCTTATTTGCTTGGCTATGAAAACAAAATTCAGACTCTGGAAATTCTTTTGGATAGATTTTCAGTTTGGCGTGTTTACCACTTTTGTTGTTTGTTTACAGATATGTGAAGCAAAGCTCAAACCACTGTATTTAGTTGCCCTTCTACAAAATTTAGGAGGGGAGAAATGTATCGTTTTCACGTCATCCGTGGAGTCAACTCATCGGTTATCCACTTTGCTACACCAGTTCGGTGATTTGCAAATCAAGATCAAAGAATACTCTGGACTTCAGCCTCAATCTGTACGAAGGTAATGCCCATAATGGTTTTCCTGGGTTGACAATATATATGTTTTATACTTTAGTCTCTATCATACGCCATTATACTGTATAAATGAAGAGGGTGGCATTCATAACATCAACTAGTCTAATTATGTGAATAGTAGAGGGGTGGCAATTTGTGTTTATGGGTCGTTTTGAAAGTTTAGTATTTTTTTAAATAGGTCAACCCGAACACGACCCGATTATTAACCCGCTTAAGTTACACGACACGAACACGACACATTCAACATGTTTAAATAATTGGGTTCTAATTTACACGATATGACCTGACACGTTTAAATAAGTGAGTTTGGATGACCCGACCTGACATATAGGGCCCATTTAAGTTTATATGGGTGATTATTAAAAGTACACGTATTTTCAAAAAAATAATAATATTTTAACCTTAAATGGGTTACGCGTCCTAACTAATCAAATGAGTTACACGACCCATTTAATTAAACGAGTTAGGCAAGTCAAGCGGGATCAACACGAATGCAACTGAACAGAACCCAAAGCCGCTTAATTTTTGTTATGTTCGTGTCGAGTCACATGTCATGATCCAAATTATCAGCCCTGAGATAGAGTGATACGTATTTTCTTACTTCTCTGTTAGTCTTACCTATAAAGTTTAAGGGCTCTCTTTGTTTGCATCTAATTAATTTTACCTTGTGAAACATTTTTCCTGCAAAAGGGGTTGCATATGAATTACAGTTTGCCACAATCCCATTTCTCATCTCGTTCACTCTTTTTCTTCTATTGAAATGTCGGTTTTAAGTCTTGATGGAGTGGATATTTGGGCCATATTGGTCTGAATTCCATCTTCTCTCTCTTTTTACAATGGTTAACATGCGGTATTTGGTTTGACATGTTGGTTAATGATAGTACTTTATGGTTGTTATCAATTACCAGTAGGATCAAATAGTGATCAAAATCAAAATCTGAATTGCAGTAAGACATTGAAGGCATTTAGGGAAGGAGATATCCAAGTTCTCGTTTCCTCTGATGCAATGACTCGTGGAATGGATGTAGAAGGGGTGAGAAATGTCATCAATTATGACATTCCCGCATATATTAAGACTTATATTCATCGGGCTGGTCGGACAGCAAGAGCAGGCCAGACTGGGCGTTGCATCACATTGCTTCGCAAAGCAGAGGTACATCTCCTTTATGAGTTTCACTCAACCTTATTACATCTATGCATGTTTCCAAATTCATATCAACTGTGCCATGGCACAATTTAGTAGATAAAATGAAGGGTTAAATCTTTCTACACCCATTTGACTGTTCAAAAGTATAACCTTTTCCCATGAACTTAATGTTTCTAACGTTTACACCCCTAGACTAGCAAAAATTGTGGTTTACACAGTAGAAATCAGTTGAGAACAGTTATGGACCCGTGAAACGGCATTTTCGCCCTTCATTTCACTTAAAGTTTTCAAATAAATGTTCTTCATGTGTTGAAAATATAATTTTTCAAATAAAAAATCTAAAAACAAAGATAAAACTATAATTATGTGTTCTAATATTCAAATTTGGTTATTCTGGTGTTGATTTCATCCAACTTTTCGACATGAACTTTGGGTTTTTTATTGTGTTGATGTCATGCAGATTTTCGAGAGGAATGACTTCAGTTTATTTTTAAAAATTGCAGCTTTATTGGTCAATTTCGTCATTTTAGTTTTGGGTTTGTCAAATGAGTTAAACTTTTATTTCGAAATGTGTAGTTTTCCTCCCCATTATTTTCTCTTAGACTGAACCTTGACGCAATGGTAGAGTTGTTGCTTTGTAGTGTTGAGGTCACGGGATCAAGTAAGGAAAACAATCTCTCTGCAAAAAGAGAGATACCCACAATACTAGGAGCCTCGTTGGACTGCCTTTTCTACTACTCTTTTGCACATTCAACTTATGCACGAAACATTGCATATTATATCTCATTTACATTGTTTCAGGTTAACCGCTTCACGAAGATGTTAAAGAAAGCTGACAATAAATCTTGTCCAGTTTATTCAGTTCCCTCAGAATCAATTGAAGCACTTAATCCTCTTTATGCGTCTGGTAATTCCTTAACCCTTCTGTGAATTATTTTCTGGTATATATAGCACGCGTTTTGTTTTTCTCTTCGATGTCTAGATTAGTTTACAACTAGATTACTTGCTATTAATAATTTAAGGGGCAATTACGAATAACTAATATGTAGTATTGTTCACAAACACATAACTAACCTAAATAATTTTTCCATGACACTTAGTAATCTTAAGTTTAGTCACATCATTTTGTTAGTAACTCTCTTAACTCATTGAGATTAAGACGACTGTTTTACCCCTTATACACTCATAAATTTTCAATTCAGACTCCCAAGTTGGAAAAATAACTTTGATTTTTATACAATTTGTAGATGAACGAGAGAAATTAATTAAAAATAAATTTTAAGGGTAAAATTGGATTTTCATATAATTAGTGGTCACATGCAAGACATGATGAGAGAGAGAATGGATATTTTGTCAAAACTAGGCGACGGAATGAGGTGACTAAACTTGAGATTTGTTAAGTGTCGTGTAAAATTCTTTAGAAACGATTTAGTTATTCTTAACTACACCCAATTTCTTTTCTTTTTTGTTATTTTTTTTAGAAAAAGAGAAGAAACAATGGCTTAAACTTTTGCGGTTCGTCATTTTGGCATAAGTCTTGATATTCCATTCGCTATAGCTCTCT
Source organism: Pelargonium nanum (assembly GCA_036897485.1). Taxonomy (NCBI): domain Eukaryota; kingdom Viridiplantae; phylum Streptophyta; class Magnoliopsida; order Geraniales; family Geraniaceae; genus Pelargonium; species Pelargonium nanum. The sequence continues at coordinate 6,531 of JAYMTF010002748.1, read as the reverse complement.
TTAACGTAGAATAACATTAAAAGGGATAATGGGTTGTCTTGATATTCAATTTGAATGTTGTTTTCATTTCTTTTTCACGGACATGCAGAGGACTAAATTATAGCCCTCTCTCACGTAGAATAACATTAAATGGTTTAATTATAAATGTTGAAGTATTGCAATGGTTTCAATATGTCAGCACTGGAGAAAATGAAAGAGATAGTCGAATCAGAAACATCTAGGAAGCGCAAATTTAGTTCCAGGTCTATAACAACGAGGAAAGGAAAAGAAAACAACCCTTCAAAGGAGTAGCTTCATATCATTACAGCTGAAAACTTCTGCGTCGCTTCAGCGATTCGAACTGCAACTCTAGTTAAGTCCAATTTTGTAGTGTATCGAGCTGTAGCATCTAGTTACTGTTATTTCATATTGCGGTCTTATTTGATTCCTAAACACTCCTATTTGTGCTCATTGAAATTATTTATGACAATACGAGATAAAGCGTGATAAACTCGATTTGTAGATGATTTGAGGAAAATTTCTATGTACACAAGAAAGTCTGAGTAACATCTCATTACATTTTACAGCAGCAAGTTTTGGTGTTCCGCCAAAAAAAAAGTGCGGGTTTAGTGAGTCTTCTCACAAACAAAGCCTCACTTAGTAATCAAATACAAAAAGTAGAGTTTTGGATTAGAATTTTTGTTCAGGAATAGAAATCAAGAATCAGAATGAGGTTCTCACTGTTGATGTTTGGATAATGATTTTCCAGTCATGAGAATATCATCATCGTTCCCCTTCATGATTGTTATTCTTATTCCGAAATCTCTAATCCAAACACTTTCTGAAAGATTTCTGAATCTCTCTGAGAAAGCACTTGGTAGTGATGGTGGCTGGTGGCGGAGCTGGCGAGGTAGGGTTTGGAGGGGAAGAAGCTCGCGAACGCTTCGAAGAAGATGACACGTTTGTACTAACTTCTTTATGTTCTTCTTCGTTGATTGTATCTAGCATCTTTGATGTCCTCCGACGCCTTATAATGCTCACATATTGTGGTGGTGCAACCTCCATAACGAACCTTGCTAGTCGCGAATTCGCCATTGTTTACTAGGAGAATTCAAAGTTAAGATTGGAAGATATGGAAACCAGAGAGAGCAAAGAGGGAAGAGAGTGTTTGTAAGATTCTAAGGTTTGAGTTTGGTTGTGAATGGTGTGCATGAAGAGCATTAACCCAATATATAAGGCATGCAAATGGCATATTGATTTTTTTTTTTCTTTCACAATGTCTACTATCTCAGCCTCAAAATAACCCATTGGTTATTAATTTTCCCGTCCATTTTTCTTTTGATAAAAAAAAAGAAAAGAAAAAAAAATCAGCTAATTTTGAAACTCAATCAAGTTAATGAGACGGTGACAAGTTTTTAATTATAACTCGTACTTGTCTCGATGAATTTGTTAGCGTGGAGTGTCCGCCTATGTCTAATTGATTTGTCTCTTGACAAAGATTCAACTATTAATATATAAGTTGGCTGAGATTCTCTACTCTCTTAACAATATTGTATTATAAAAATCAGATCGTTAGTTTGGTTTTTGACTTACACGGGACAATCAGAGACGGATCCATGTAGAGTGGATTGGGGGCAGTTGCCCCCATTGATAATTTTTTTTTTCAAAATTTACCCTTAAATTTTTTTATGCTTTTCACATTTGTATTTGCCCCCGTTGAAAAGCTAAAAATTTAAACTTGCCCCACTAGTTTAAGAAGATTTTACCTCTACCCTCACCATCTTCACCACTATTGGGCTTAAATCAAAATTAATAAATTTTACCTCTACCCTCACCATCTTCACCACTATTGGGCTTAAATCAAAATTAATAATTGGACCTTTTTTTTTTTATCTTCTTAATGAGTTTTATGTTATTTTTTTTATAGTTTGAGGTATAATAGTTTTGATCTATAATTACTACAATTTATATCTCTTGAAAATAAAAGTGTAAAAATATTACTGTTGGTGACACTACAAGAAAACTCGCGATCTCATGAAATTTTTGCAAATCTATGGATTTCAATCACAAAATGTAATTTGTGACGAAACTGTGTCAAAATGTTTCTGTCATTGTTTGGGACGTCACAAATGGCTGTGACATAAATTTCCGTCACAAATGTGTGATATAAAATATGAATTATGTCACAATTTGTGACAGAACTGTGACAAAAAAATTCTCACAGATTTTCGTTACAGTTTGCAACTTTTTTTTTTGTTGTAGTGTGAGGGGTGTATGTTTACACACACAAAATATATGCATACATATATACGTGTGAGAGAGTTAATCTATATTTTCTTTTATTTATAAATAAATTTTATTGAAAAAATTTGTTCCCACTAAGTTAATATTCTAGATCCGTCCCTGGAAGAATGATAAAGTATTCGAGATTGACCTCATAATTTTTTTTTCATTCTCTCCGTCTAAAAACAAGTGTCAACTTTTCTATATTCGTAAAAAGTAAAGAGTTAAAATTGAATTTTTTTCTCTTATATTCGTCGTATACTTGCAATAAATATTAAAAAAATTAAAAAAATCTTTAAAATTTATTTCTAGCAATTGATGCATAAGCAACTAATAATAATAAAAAAAATTGCATGCGATTTTTTTTAAAGAGTAATTATTTTCGATACTTTATTATCAAATGACTATTGTTAGAATCATACAATGTAAGAGATCTAAAATAGTCACTTGAATTTGTCACATAAAATTACCGTAAAATTGAAATTGGACAATCATTTCGAGTTAAGAAAATAACTGATATTATATTGAATCGCTAGTCCAAATCAAGTGGTTAAAATCAAACCCTTAACGGCTAGTGCCGCCCGCTACTTCATGGTAGCTTGATTGTGGGACCCAAACAATGCTATGTGTTAATTTTTGTGTGGAAAATTGAGATATCACTATGGATATGGTTTTTGGTTGCATTAATAGGGTTTGGATTTTCACTTTTTGTACTTTAACCTCAAGTGGCCATTTAGAAGACAAGTGTTAGGATTACAAAGTTGGTGAGCTTGAAATTGGGTGGTCCTATACTTTGTTAACTTGTGGGTGAGATGATTGTGACACAAAAAATGATGACTCTTGGTTGATGAAATAGGTCAATTAGGGTTTGCCACCAATTTATTTTCATGTGAATAATGTGTTTTTATCCTAGGATTTTGTATATATTTGGTCATTTTCCCGATTGAAGTGACACTACGTGCGGACATCAGGTTCATAGTTCATGAATGTTAATTTTATTTTGTAAAAATTTAGGTTTTACTATTGCTATAGTTAATTTTTTACACTAAAAACACTCATATATTAATTAAAATCACTCCTTTAATCACATTGGGTGATATAAGGTAAACCCAAGACTCAAAGAAATCGAGGACCTTGCAAGCGCATGAGTATCCTGATTTCCAGATCTCTTAATATGGAAATAAATTAACTCACTAATTGAAATATCCAACTCAACTCTCGGATAATCAATCAAAGACATTGTTGTCCTCCCTTTCAGTCCAGATTGCCTAAACCACAACCCTTGAATCCATCTCAGCCTTGATGCTAGACCAAAACCTCGATCCACCACCCACACCAAAGCCTTCCTATCCGTACCTCCACCACCCGGGGCTCCATACAGCCGACACAACTGGACCTACCTCTGCCCCACAACTTTCCCGAACTATCATGGATCACCCACCCTGCACTACTCTCGGCAGCCTCAGAGATCACCACATCGTCAATGCTAGCCTTCCTCTCGGATGCTTACGCTACATCTCTAATGAACAATACGTGATGTAATTAGTTCTATTGAAATTGATAATTAAAGATGATATTATTACAAGTTAGAGAACACATTAGCTGCATAGTTGTTACATATAACTCATACTACAAATCCTAATGCGACTAAAATGTGAAATTCAAATAACACAAAAGTTCTCAATATAAGAAAATGACAAAAACATCCTTCAAATGACCTCAGAACGCAAAATCAAAACATTATTTCCGCCGCGTTTCTAAACTAAAAATTGCTCAAGCTCTTGCAATAATTGTTTTTAAATCTTTACATCAAGTCATGATTCTAAAATTTGATATTCACTTCGTGTCAAAATAAGTGTTCTATTCTTCTAATATTTTGTCCTAAAAAGTGTCATCTTCTCTTTTCTAAAAAATTAATCATACTTCATAGTATTCTTAAGTTTGCTGCAACACATATCGATGATGATATTTTTGCATGAATTACGAATATAGTATCACTTTGGAATGCGTCCATATTATGCATAATGTGCTCTTATGCTTAGCAGAATACTCTAGATGTTAGGAATTGCTGCATACTTTTGCAGCGAGCTTAAGAAGGATCTAGAATAATCAGGTCCCTTGTACATAGTGCCGGGATTTTTAGAAAAGCTATGGAGAAGGAGAACTAATCTTAACCATGTATAGTGTTTTTGTATTTTTAAATCCAACAATCTATTGAGGCGGGGACTTGTATAAATAGGGGAGTAATACATTTGTTGAACCTACTCCAAACATTTGTAATCTAATCTATATATGGTAAAGAGTGCTTTCTTTATTTAAAACTTTTGGAAGTATGGAAGGCTTGTCCTTTGTTCCTATAACTGTATTGTTAAAGAAAAAGAGAGTTTTAATAGAATCAATATAATAATTTTAAATTACATTCAGTGTATCCATATTGTAGTTATATTAATATATGCATAAATAATGACTCCATCGAAAAGTAATTAAAATATAGATTCTTCCTGGCTTAGCTTTTTCAAGCATATGTCTAGCTATCTTTTGGAGTTTATTACAAAAAATAATGAGTACTATTTATATGAGCAAGCCTTTTAAAGAGTGTGATCGACCCTTCACCACATACTTTGAATAGGGACTTGAAAGGTTCTTCACTTCATACAATTTAAAAAAAAATTGAATTTTATTTTAATGACTAATATTGCAAATGCTACAAAACTTCTCGAGATTCGAGATGAAATGGAGTCATTACAAAATGAAAAAAGTCGGCGCTACGAAACTCTAAGAGCCTTATTTTGGAGAAGACATTCTCTACAACCGCTTTTTTGATTTCTTTAAAGTACTAAATTAGAGTTTGAGTACTACTTAACCAGTCCTAGAATAGGTTTCTTGCTTAGTTCCTTATAGTTTTCTTCTTGTTAGGAATTACTTTTATTTTAGATTTTTATCTGTGAGGTTTTATAATATTTTTGTATTTTGTATATCCTTATCTTTTTAATCGCAAGTTATTCCAACGATTGGTAACTTTTAAAAGATTAAAGCTCTTTTATAAGATATTAGCTGATCTAGACTAGCACAAGAGTTGATACTTGGGAGATATAAAAGCACTTTTAGATTATTTTATAAGCAACTTTGTACTTTATCGAGAGTTTTCGAATATCCCAAAGTAAGTAATAATTAGAAAGAAAGTAAATTCTCCGAGAAAAACGAAAAAAAAAGAAGTCTCAGAACTCTGCAGTGCTTTTACTGTAGACCTCTCAAATTTTAAGGCGCAACTCTGTCAATAACTGAGAAAAAGAATGATTGAATACAAATATCGAACATCGTATAAAACCGAAAACCCGGAATGAGCAAATAACGAGATAAAATCAGTAAGACACTGCATAAATTTTATTATAGGCAAATAATAATGAAAACAAACTATTATCAAACTAATGTACGAAAACAAATAGGATAAATAAATCAATAACAAATAAATAAATCAGCAAATTTTAGTAACATTATTAGAATGTAGGTTTTAAATAGCCCGTAAAGCAAATAAACAACATGACAGACACTAGAAAAATGTCGGTGTGTGTTTCAATATAAACACACTTGAGTGCTCGTACTTGAGTAACGTGGGACAAGAAAACAAGAGCATTTCTTATGGAAGAAGATTAGTTTTTATTTTTTTATTTTTTTATTTTTATTTTTATTTTATTTATACAGAAAGGTGCCGAAATCCTATCTTGCAACGGCCTAAGGAACCTATACAAGACATAATATATATACAAGCTTGAACAAGGAAACAATAGTGTTCAGGAAAGAGACAAAACCTCTTAACCCTAGCCTAGGGCTTTTGGCACCTTACTGCACCAAAGTGGTCTCTTACACCACCACCACCAAGAATGTGTTGAGTGAGAATCGATTCTGAGACCTCATCCCAGTTATGGAAGAAGATTATAAGTTGAACTGTTCTTATTATTCTTAAAGTAGTTGAGCTGCAACAACTAACAAAAGAGTTGTTTGGTCATGAATTTCAAGTGAAAGTTGCCTTGTTAATTTCCTTATAAATGGGAGTGCAACTTCTCTTTGTACTCAACTTAATTTCAACCTCTCATGGTGGAAGAAAATTAGTTATGTATGACATTTACAGATTAATGCATCTTCAAACTCTAGATCGAAGTTTGGGATCAAGTCCGAAACAAGCAAACAAGTCCAAGATCACAACTCTATGCTCTATTCTTATTTCTCGCGCACAACTTTGATTTAGAGTTGAAGGTGTGAGAATTCGGA
>JAYMTF010002747.1:0-17179 GCA_036897485.1 Pelargonium nanum | reverse complement strand
TATATGTTTTTTATTTGGATATATATATTTTTTATATTCTCATACACGTTGAAAATTTCGTACGATTTAATCGTGAATAATTTGATACTCCCGACATATAGTAATTTTTAGAGGTATACAATTATGAATTCAATTATACAAACAAAAAAGCATGGAATATAATTCAGTTCAATATATTTTTCAACGTTGTTCAATCTTAATGAGTGATTGACATTTTTTGACATGAATATTTTAGAAAATGTAAATAATTTGACAAATTTCAATTTTAACAAAAAAAGAACTTTTGTTAGCCATATAACAATAATCAAATATGTAGAATTCAGTGATCAGTACAATATATACAAATGCATCAACAAGTGATACTGTCCCAATAATTACATTTGCTAGAATCATCAATAATTAATACAGTTCGTAATAAACAATTTTCACAATACAAACATTCTATGTAGCTTTCATCTGATACAGAATCATACAACACAAGTATGATAATGATAATCAGATCGTGTCCTGTACATTCTTCGCAGATCGTTGATGGTCAGTTTGGACTGTACAGTTTTCTCTATCGAGCTCAGATCATCGAGCCTTTTTCTCAGCATAACCGGGTAGTATATGAACTTACTGCAACTAGGTGGTGAGAGTATCGGGAAGAGTGGTGGGAGCTCCAAGAACTTTACCCCCGACATCAGGAAACGATTCATAACCCTTCAGTCTCTTTACTTTTCCTTCTCTAGTAACGCTGACTGGATACAGCATAAGGTGTCCTATCATGTCCCCGTAATCTTCATCCACGTATGCTTTCATGTTGCGTTTAGCAAGCTCAGTGACACGCCTAATGCATTCAAGGGTCTCCGGTTTTTCAAATATATCCTCAAGGTTCCCGAGGTGCTCTGCCCAAAGAGACATCCTATAACCATAGACCTGCACGCATCATGTTGCATACACGAGTGATCTTGTCTGTACATATGCATATATGCAGTTGTTCCAAACCTAGTCTCATGTTTACTACTCCATACCAAAATGAGTGTCCTTTTTTTCAGAAAGCTATTTATGCATAAATAGTCAATAGTATCCTTATAATAAGTCAGTATCCCTTAAGTTTGCTATAACACGTGCATGATCACGAGGATAAAAGAGTAAATATACCACACTAACTAAATTCTCCTTATTTATCTCAAAATAGAAACAAAGACACTTATTTTGGGACGAAGGGAGTATTTAACTTCAACTTTCTTCGATTATGATACATGATCACAAAAATGTTAATGGAAGGGCTTCAAGGGGTGAGAAGTCCTACACATTTCAGTTTTAAAGTATTTGAACTGATTTGTTTCCGTCCGGAGAAACTTAAATGAAATGGAGAGCAAGCGTTTTGATGAATACATAAATTGAAAATATGCCGTAACAGGTAAGCTATGTTCAATGATAATATGAAAGGAAAAATTATGTGTGGACAGAAGAGCTGAAGTTCCAAACCTGTCCACGTGGATGAGCCTGCTTTCTTGACCATGTGTAGGTTGTTTGGTAAGCACCCATAGCGATTTCAGTGTCCCTTGAACCATCCAAGGATCTTTGGTTAATATTTGCAGATCCCATGAGAACAAATTCATCATCAACTATCATCCCTTTTGCATGGACATATATCATAAATCTGCGGAACCTTATTGCCGATGCCTGTCAAGACAATTAGAGCAGCATTCCGAAGGTGATTGACTGTCCAATCAATCTAATATAACTCAAACTAATTTTCTATCTGTTTTTTTTTTTTTTGTACAAAGAATGTGAGAACAATCCTTCAAAAGCAAGCCAAGAGTAAAACGACTAGTTCGCAATTATCTCTATCGGAAAATTACCTATCAAAAAGTAAAAAAGTTTCCAGTGAAGATAATACCAAGGAGGCACAAAAGAATCCGTTGCTAGTAATCCATGATTAAAAGGCTCTAGCTTCTATAAACACATAACTAGTAATACATGATGAAAAACAGTCACAATTGGGTACTAGTAATCTGTATACTTTGTTATATTCTAGGGGTAACTATGTATGGCCATCCCGTGGTAATGCTTACAAACACATAACTGCCCTAAGCCATTATAATAGGTTGTAGTATTATAAAGAATGTCACAGCAAGCATTAGATAAATTATTTTACCAGTGCACGGTCTTCAATTTTCTGACTAGCTAGAGATAAACTTTTTGGAGACGTACGCTCACGTTTACCAAGGCAAAAGAAGTTCAAATAGTCTTGGGGGTGATACTGCTTGGAAAGCCCTGCTTTTTCAAGAGCCTGTGCAACAATTCTATACATCATACTCATCGTCTGTCCCTGTGATCATTTAGATAGGTATCCAGTGTCAGCATGTTATCCCAGTAACTTGGTAAATGTAAATTATATGCTTCAAAGTTCAAACAGATTACACACTTGAAAGAATTTAAGTGCAATACATCTCTCTCTCTCTCTCTCAAGCACGACAAGGCCACACCTCTCAGAAATAAGTAAGGAGTTTAATCTGATATCTAATCATTTATGGACTTCATAGCTCCTAAGAATATCAATATTTTTTTTTGTTACCATCAAAATTGTTGAATCGTTGAACGTATTGAGTTGTACTGTTCCACTTCAACAAAATGCAAAGCCATAACTTTCTTCTCATTTATCTATATTAGTAGTCATCAATTTCTCAACCGATTCTCTGTAACCACTAAAGTGAAGTAACTTCATTGTACTTTCATGCATATGATTTTTAAACTGAATAGTCAATCATCCTAGGGTAGAGACAACTAAGTGGTTCAAAACTTAACAGCATGATACAAGAGTCTGACTGGTTGATGCTACGATCCAGGTACAAGTTCAATCCAAACCCCACTAATTATACTACAGTCTTCACCACCAAAAACATACAAGAACAGATATAAACTTAACAGCATGATACAAGAGACTGACTGGTTGAAGCTACGATCTAGGTACAAGTTCAATCCAAACCCACTAATTATACTACAGTCTTCACCACCAAAAACATACAGGAACAGATATAAAAGGATGAAACGACCATTAGATAACTTGACAAAAAGCATGACATTCAGTTGTTAATTCTTGTTAACTAGAATTTCAACATTTGCATAGAAAAATGATCCACAAGCAGAATAACGATCAATACTCAGCAAATATATTTGCCTGACCTGCCAAAATAGAATTTCCTGCATAGCAGCACTAGCTGGTTCACCCTCTGGCCACATAGGAATTACAACGTACACAGAGAAACGTTTATTTTTACTAATCTTGTTAGCGATTTTCAAGGCCAATTCCATAGGGATCAAATTGTCAGCACCTGATTATGGACCAAAATCATAAGATGAGTGCGGTTATACAAAACAAGTGAAAGATCGCAAAAATCTACAATGGGCAAGTAAACTCTATATTCAATAAGAGTAAATGAAATATCCTGAGAAGCATATGCATTTAGGGTTTTCAGACAGGAACCGGTAAGAACAACAGAGTCTGTGAGCATATTTTTGTGTGTACTTTATCAGCCTTAAAACAATTAAGATGTTGATAGCTAATTAATAGATGTGGGTGAGCGGGTCCACTTGTAAATATAACATTTCCGGACCAAACAGGAAGAATAGGAACCTACAAATATGATAGGGTCCCGGTCCATCACACTAGTTTCCAGCCAAACCAAATCAATTAGGGCCTAGTTGATGAATTTGAACAAATCAGAGAGACAAATAAATGTCCATGAAATTGAATCTAGGTGTGTAGGTATTTCATATTGTACAAAAACTGTAAAATCAAGATGACGAGAATATGGGAAACCCAGTGCTTCTATACCTGCATTTCTGTATGATGGCCAGTGATATGAAGATCCAATAAAATACTGATTCTCGATGTATATAAAGTGTTGCGCTGATCTAATTGCTTTCACATATGCAGTATGGATGCTTTTATCTACTTTCAAGTTCTTCTCACTGACCAGATTCTAGAAGGAAATAAGAGTCAAGGAACAAGATCAGTAAAATGGGATTGTAGTAATCATTGTTCCAAAAGGAAGTGCATGCCTAAAATCATCACACAAAACTGGCTAAAGCTAACTCAGTAGACATGAAATTCCACTGTACTGTCTAACCTGAGCCCCAGCTTCCTTAATTCCCTTTGGAAATCCATCCACTGATCCTGAATCAATGGACCGAAATACCTACCAAAACAGAATCTGGTACCAATCAGCACTTGTCTATAATATTATTAAAGGTTAATGGTAGCCCATAGCCTGTAAAAAAGTCTCAAATCCTACCTGCACATGCCAATTCTCAGGATCATCTTCATCTCTAACACGCACAGCTTCATCACCACCATGACCTGGAGAGGGAGTGAGTATACGAGAAACTTGGTCTAACTTTAACAAGGCATCATCATTCCAATAAGGGACCCTTTTGAATCTGAAGTCATGCCCTGTGGCCTTTCTCCATCTTTGCTCAAAATTTGTACATATGTCATATGCAGCAGGCCCCTCAATTTTACAGTGTAAATCGTGCCACGGTTGCCTTGGGCCACTGCTACGACTCTGCACACATTACTAGGATTACAACTGTGCAGTAAGTTCCGCAAATCGTAATGGAAATATTTCACAATGGGAACTAAATCAGTACCAAAAAGTGCTATGCTGATTACAAGGTATACATGGCAAGTTGGTAACCATCCATAGAACACAGAATTTAAATGACAGCTGTGTCATATACAGGATCACCATCAAGACATGCATTAAGATATTGTGGGAAAACAGAGAAGAGGAAGAGTATTTGTTGTATTTATATTCAGACTTACAACACTGATGTATACAAAATTATCCAAGCTCTGCAAAGGAAACTTCTAAATAAATAAAAAGTCCTAATTTACATCCATCTATCCCTGACTTACGTCAATCTAAGTTCAACTCTATATTTTCAACTCTATCTAGCATATGTCGATTCTAACAGATACTATCAGATATATATATATATATATAGACTGAATATATGTTATTGGAACAACTTGTTAGACTTGAGGTTCTCTAATAACAGCAGTTTGCTCAAGTAACTAGGGTAATTTGTTGAAATTAAACTACAATAACATCAATGATGGTGCCAACAAACTAGGTGAGTTAGTTTCCCCGAAAAACAATTGTGTTGTGAGTATATTCTAATAATTCTATGGATTGTGCATGTGTGCGATTGCAATAAATGAAACTTATCTATAAATTTATGAGCTGTAAATCTATTCTGTTCATTATGTAAGTTTCTAAATTCTAATATTGTATTAAATATAATTGTGTTCATGACGACAAAAATTATGGTGTTTTAAGGTGACAAGTAATTAAGGTGGAGGCCCCAGATGATCTAATCCGACCCAACAGAAAATACAGGTCCCTACCTAATTGGTGTTGGTTGTATGTTTGGTAAAAATTAATGCAGCAAAGAGTAATATCATTTTTCTTTTTAGGTAATTAGACTAAAATGTCAACAAAAAAAAATACTTTGTTTTCAAATTGACATGACTAGGAGTGTACCATATTTTAAGAATGAAGAAAAATGTGATAAATTTGCATCAGTTATGATTTCACTCAAATAATGTTTCATGCATCATATGTTATGCGTCAACTAAGTGTATCTTGAAACACTAGTGCCAAGATATTTACCACAACAGTCAAACTGTATTTTTATCATAAAACAATGTACATATGCATCATTTAGCTTTTATATTCATCATGTTTACACTATCACATATGCATTAGATGCTACCTGCTCCAGTAAGTACAAAATATACAGCCTGGGTTTATGTATATTATTCCAGTGATAAATAAGTCCTTAAAGCTCGGAATGTACCATATGCCTAATAATATAAAATGCTGGCATCAATAAGAAAACAACCAACCATGCATTAGCAAGAAAGATAGGTAAATATTAACTTACTGAAAATGTAGGATTATGAATATCATCTGAAAAGATGGTGTCAATATCACGAAAGATCCTGTGCTCAGGAGTGTCATATCTGCCGTCACATAAATCCAGACCACCTATGAATGCAGTTATTTTCCGGTTATTTCCAGAAGCTTGAGTGTCAACAAGCACGCATTTTTGGTGATGAGTGAAAAGGGTTCCCACAACCTGGACTAGAAGGATCCTTTACATCAGTGAATAATATGAAATTACACTGGATGGTTCTGTTTATGAATTATCAACAGCAATGAAATACATATTGTTGTTTGGTAAAACATTTCGCCAAAAAGTGTTTAGTCCATGGATGTTACATTACTGCCTGGTCAATACAAGAATTTGAAGTAGCGTGTAGTTGTAAATCCAGATATAAGTTTCCTCACCTGTTGCTTGAAAATACTAAGCTTATTGCTGGCGTAACGAGGAGCAAGTACACAGTGAACACTTGAGTGTTTAAAGAACTTTTTAGTTTCTTCATCATGAGTCTGCATGACACCTTCCTGCATTCAAGCCTATAATTAATTCGAGTGCATATTAACATAATATACATGTATTTTTGTATGTGTTTATGTATATCTGGTATCAAAGTAATGTATAAGGAAATGGAATCCCAATCATGCAACTGCCTGCATGGTGATCTCTGTAACACAGAAAATTTTAAACGAGTTGAGATGCTTATTATACTAAGAATCACATCTAGAGACCTTAAGATTTCTTGTGGTGGCCTTTCATTGGTTTCAAAAGTTACAAGACTTTAAATGAACATATTCTTTGCATAACAACATATTCTGTTCAACTAACCCAAAAGAACTAGGAGTCGCCAGTTTATTACAAAATTCATTTATTAAAGATTGGGAGACATAACCAAGAAACTTGTGAACTTTTCTTTAATGTATATAACCATTATTAGGGGGTGATAAATTATTAATTAATGCTCCTCAAGAATAAACAAATGTTAATACAAAGTTTGTCATTATGAGCATTACCGTTTTCAATAACATTTTGTCATGAGAAGTTTTATCATCCCAAATCAGCAAAGCCACTCGGACCCCTTCCTGGGACTTGAATTTCAACATTTCTCCAAGGGATAGGTCTCCTCCATGAGGTAAAGTCTTTGTTGGCTCTCGCACAAGCTTTACAGGATGGTATATGGACCACCCAATAATATATACCAAGTGTCTAGCTCCCATAATGGCATGGCATATATCTTCCCAACATCTACCTTGCTGATACATTTTTCCACCATCAAGTGGAATTTCAGGTAGCATAGAAGTAGGTATGTGGGCATCTTGATAAAGAGTCACACTCCCTCCTTTGCGAAGTGGGAAATATGTATTTGGAACACCTGTAAAATCTGTCCCATCACCAACACCATGCGTATAAATACGGTCCCCTTCAACAGGCCTAAATTGAAGAGAAATATGCAATTCAGGGTGAGGTTTCAAGGGACTCCCCGAATGGCCAGTAATAGGAAACCAACTATTAATTTTATCTCCTGAAAGAAGTTTAGCAGCAGCTATCTCCACTACTCCAATAAGTTGCGCCCCTAGAACATCATTATCCTTAACAAGAAACTCCACTGTCGTTGCAGGGTGAGCAACTGGTGCACAAAAATTCTCATCCCAGAAAGGATTCTCTGAGTTGGAAATTACTCTAGTTTGAGCGATAGTAGCTCCCGCTATGCAAACAGATACATAAGGGTCACTAGTGTTCCTTAAATGTCTGCGTGAACGCACTATAGTTTTTTTCCTAAATGGAGACTTGCAAGTCCCAAGGATCGTGAAACATCTTCTCATTCTTTCTGAAGCTAGATCCAAATTTGGAAGAGCTCTGGCTTCAATTATACACCCATCCAGCATGCCATGCAAGAAAAAAGTTTCTGCAGAATGCCCGTCCCTTTTGGGTGGAGTATACTGGGGACCCTCGTCGTCACCGCCCATTCTGAATTGTGAGCTAAACAAACCCCCAATACTGGATGTGTATCATTTTTGTTATCTACAACTTCACCGAAACAACCTCATCAAACCACTCTTTCTTGACATGTCCAGGATTCATGTAGATATATCAGCATAGCCAAAAACCCCTTATAACATACAGCATATACACTTCGTGTATTCTTAAAATGCTATTCCTCCACCATAAACTGATACAAGAATTGTCCCCAACTGAAACAATAAAATTTGAAAATAAGTTAAGATATAATCCATGCGCGCACGCAGCCTACTTGATACACTAATAATATTCAATTAGGAGAAAAACACACATCAGCTACGATTACAATGAGATGCTGCAACTCGGTTCTTTGTATATAAACATACCAATTTGCTCAAAATTTCCCCTAATTTAACATAAAGGCGAAGGAACAAAGACTCTTGATACAACCAAACCCATTTGAACCACAATAATGATATTAATAACAAAACTAACCATGAGAAACTTTATCAGTAACTTTCAGAATCAGAAAACCCACAAATCTTCTAAATGTTATACACAGATAATGGGATTATCAATGTCATCATCATGAAAATCATCCTAACAGCAGCCACAATTGCTCGACGAGAAAACAAATTGAAGTATCGCAAATCATGAAGCTAAGCAAATAACAAAATCAGCATTTTCTCTGCATAACTCATTTCATAAATTTCACGATAATCATGAGAATACTAATTATTTTTTAATATAATCAAATTCCAAATTTCTATTTCAAAAATAAATCACCTAAGCAGAGAAGCGAAGAGGGAGCTGAGATCTGATGAGCGACGTCGTGTGCGGAGAGAAAGGTGCAAAAATGGACAAAACCAGAGAGAAATGTGAAGATTTGTCTCCTCAGATTTCCCGCCATTTTCGGCTTCTATGAGTCTCTGAACGAAAAACAGTTGAAATTTCTACTATTGCATTTCATAACTCTAATAAAATCTGACTACGACCCATTTTCTAGTTACTACTCTCTTTTTTTCGGTTTATACTGTAGGATTCTTAAGCGGGCCCGCACACTCGTGGGTGGCACCTTTAAACTGTTTTACCACACACAGACATTCGAGGTTTGTTCACAGTTAAGACTACTCTTTTTTTTTTCAATATATACACACAGTGTATTATATTTTGAAGAGAATTTTTCATTAACTGTGAAATTCATAAATAGAATGTTTCCATCTCCATCTTTAGACGTGGTGATTAAAGTTTTGGATCGAACTGATAAAACGTAATTTGAATATTATTTGAAAGAGTTTCGGATCCAATCATATTTTTTGGATTGCATTGAATTAAGTCCTATGAAATGCGTATTTTTAGTGTGAAATTGTCTTTGTTAACACGAACACAATCCAACAAATTATGTACGGTTGAACTAAAATAATCGAAAAATTCATTTCAATTATACCTAAACATGTTAAATTCTTCAACACGACAATGTATGAGGCCACGCTAACTTTGTGTCGTGTATTGTGTTCCGTCACAAATTGTTATGCAACTGAAAAAATGATGATCAAATGACAATCTTCTATTTTTTTTTCACAACACAGACAATAAATTTGTCAACAAAAGACATCCCATGCGCAATATTCACAACCTTTTCTAAGGTAGTAATTGCATTTTCATCCGAAGCCCATAAAATTGTTAACCACTGGCTATACAGGGGCTCCATAATTTCTTCCGGATCATCTCTTGCCTCGACGATCCGGTCGAAGATGTTTCAAAATCTCCCCTGCAAGGCTGCAACAATCAACATCAGATGTATCAATTAATGCTGACCAAGCACAAGTAAAGAAATCATGGAAGAAGAACTGACTTAAAGTTAAAAAAAACTTGGAATCTAATGTCCAGATTAGAGGTTTCAGCTTTCATAATACTCGAACAGTTGGGTTTTCCATTGCAATTTTGGAAAGCGCGAGGATGAAGAAGTTAAAAGGAGAATATCATATCGGCATAGTATCCTTGATTGGTAATCAATGGAATATATCAGGAAGCATCAACTAAGTGCAAGCTTTTCACGCACTCGCAGAATCATTTAGTGTTCGAAATCAAAGCTTTGTGGTGAAAATAATCCTCGTTTCATGCTACACTTATAAGGCCTCAATATGAGAAGGATTATGAAAATCAAACTCTAAGAATAAAAGAGAGGATTAGACTTACTATTCAGGTCTAAAGGTCCATCTCCTAAAAGTGGAAATGATTGTATAGAAGGACATGTTAAGGCTAACCTTGAGATTGCTTGGAAGAACACTTATGAACATCACTAAACTAAAAAATTAGTATAACAAGCCAATCTCTACTGCATGTTTTTTTCTCTCCAGGAAATATGGAAGCCAACGATTTATGTATTTGAAGACACAAACCTATCCCTAGAAATGTAATTGTTCAAATCAAAATAATGAACTGGAAAATCATTATAAAATAACACCAAAACTCCTACTAGTATAATGGAACAGAGTCACCCAAAACAACAATGGACTTCACACTCAATGAAAGCCATATCCAACCTGGTTGCCAACTCCATATCTTCCCTAAAGCACAACAGAATTGTAAGCAAAAACATCATTCCATGTGCATTTTTTCTATTATTATTATTATGGGCATGACTTCGGACCAGTAATTCTTGATTTATCATTCCTGAACTAGAAATTCTAATCTAAGGGAAACAATGGCAAGATAGGATCTCCAGTTCTCCACTATTTCCTCCCACTGGGAACCAATCAAAGAAGTTTCAATACCTCCCCTGCAACAATCAAAATTTAACGTATCAACTAATACTGACTAAGCACATCAAATTGGAAAATCATGGAAGATTTCTTTTGTTATCTTCCCAGAGAGATTGACTTGAAACAACTTGGAATTTAATGTCAAGTTTGGAGGTTTCAGCTTTCATCTACACAACACAAAACTCAAGCAGATAGAAATCCTAAAAATATTCTACAGCATTCATTACTCAATCACAGCTTTGTGGTCAAAATATTTCTTCTTCTTTTTTCACACAACACTAACAAGGTTTCACCATTAAAAGGGTTAGGAACATCAAAATCTAACTTAAAATCTCTTATCTCAGATCTGTCAAGCTCGAATTAAAGAGAGGATTAGTCTTACTATTCAGGGGTCAAAGTCCTCTCTGTGAGATAATTGAATAGGAGATAAGTTAATACTAATAATGTCATTCTTATTATGTAATTTTAGATGACTACCATAATAAAAAATATACTTCAATTAGTCAAAGCTTCAAACTGTTTCGTAATCAGAATTCAGAAGATGTCTTACTTGGTCTGTAAGAGCTTCAACCCTTCGTCAGTTTTTCCTCTGCTCCGCCGGTGAGAACATTTGGTATGTCTGAAGATCCATCAGTTCCCGGGCCGTTTGGTCCTTGGCCACAGTTCACCCCTTGCATTGGGCCATTCCTATTATCTCCTGTAAAATTCCTCTGCGTAGAAGGTGCATAACCCCTTTGTGGGCAATCTCCCTGCTCTTGGGGATAATTTCCTAGCTGCAGTCGGTTGTCATTATACTGATACGAAGGCATTGGACCTCTTCCTTCTCTTTGTTCTGGTGCACTTGGTTCTTGGCCATAGTTTACCCCTTGCATTGGGGCACAATTCCTATTACCTCCACCAAAATCACTCTGCCCAGGAGGTGCATAATCTCTTTGTTCTCTTTGTGGGTAATTTCCCTGCTCTTGAGAATAAATAGAATTTCCTGGCTGCCACTGATTGTAATTACCCTCGTATGAAAGCATTGGAGCTACTCCTTCTCTTTGTCCTGATGCACTTGGTCCTAGGCCAGAGTTCGCCTCTAGCACTGGGGAATAATTCCAATTACCTCCATTAAAATCCCTCCACCCAGGAGGCGCATAACCCCATTGTTCTCTGTGTGAGTAATCTCCCTGCTCTTGGGGGTAATTTCCTGGCTGCCACTGGTTGTTATTACCCTCATATGAATGCACTGGACTTCTTTCTTCTCTTTGTCCGGGTGCACTTGGCCCTTCGCCATACTTCGCCTGTAACACTGGGGCATAATTCCTATTACTTCCATTAAAATCCATCTGCCCATGAGGTGCATAATCCTGTTGTTCTCTTTGTGGGTAATGTCTCCACTCCTCGGGATAATATGAACTTCCTGGCAGCTGCTGATTGTGATTACCCTCAAACAAAAACATCGGATATCTTCCTTCTCTTTGTCCTGGTGCACTTTGGCCATAGTTCTCCTCTAGCACTGGGGCATAATTTCTATTACCTCCGTTAAAATCCCTCGGCCCAGGAGGCGCATAAGCCCTCTGTTCTCTTTGTGGGTAATCTCTCTGCTCTTGGGGATAATTTGAATGTCCTGGCAGCAGCTGGTTGTAATTACCCTCGTACGAAAGCATTGAAACTCTTTCTTCTCTTTGTCCTAGTGCACTTGGTCCTTGGCCATAGTTCGCCTCTAGAACTGGGGAATAATTCCTATTACCTCCATTAAAATCCCTCCACCCAGGAGGCGCATAACCCCATTGTTCTCTGTGTGAATAATCTCCCTGCTCTTGGGGGTAATTTCCTGTCTGCCACTGGTTGTAATAGTTCTGATACAAAGGCATTGGACCTCTTCCTTCTCTTTGTTCAGGTGCACTTGTTCCTCGGCCATAGTTCACCTCTAGCACTGGGGCATGATTACTTCCACTAAAATCCGGCTGTCCTGAAGGCGCATAACCCCTTTGTTCTCTTTGTGGGTAATCTCCCTGCTCTCGGGGATAATTCCCTGGCTGCTGCTGGTTGTATTTATTCTGATATGAAGGCATCGGACCTCCTCCTCTTTGTACTGGTGGACCATAATTTTGTGGAACCCAATTGTTGAACCTTGAACCTCTTCCATCTCCTTGTCCTGTTAAACCATAACTTTGCGAAGGCTTGTGGTTTGGTGTTATACCTCTCCTATCTATTGATTCTGACGAGCCATAATTTTGTGAATCCCCAATACTCGGCACTGGACCTACACTTTCTCCTTGTCCTGCTGGCTGACCGTGACCTTGCAAAGGCCTGTAGTTTGGAAATGGACCTCCTCTGCCTCCTTGTACAGGTGGACCATTATTCTGTGAAGGCACAGAATTGCTCTTAACTCCTCGCACGGGTCTTTGATGATTGAAGGGAGGATTCCCTTGTCTATCTGACATTGGGCCTCCCTCTCGGTCATTGTGGCGATGCTTTTTATCCCGATTATTGAACATTGGAGGTTTGCTCTCATGTTGAACTGGTATTGATCTTATTACTTGTCCATTAACATCTTTGTCACCTGATGGTTACGGCAAAAAATATTGTATGGAAAAATTAACTCATTATATTGACAGCAGTACTAGACTAAACAAATATTATAGCTTGAAACAACTTTAAAACACGCATAAGTACAAACCTTTGCTTCCAACTCCTCGCATAGGTCTTTGATGATTGAAGGGAGGATTCCCTTGTCTATCCGACATTGGACCTCCATCTCGGTCATTGTGGTGAGGATTTTTATCCCGGTCATTGAACCTTGAAGGTTGGTTCTCATGTTGAACTGGTATTGATCTTTTGACTTGTCCGTTAACATCTTTGTCACCTGATGGTTATGGCATAAAAATATCATGTGGAAGGATTAAATCAATATATTGACAGCAAAGGCTGCAATTCAAGTTCTAGACTAAACAAATATAATAGCTTGAAACAACTTTAAAACACACAAAAGTACAGACCTTTGCTCCTAACTTCTCTCATAGGCCTTTGGTGATTGGATGGAGAATTCCCTTGTCTAACCGATATTGGGCCTCCCTCTCGGTCATTGTGGCGAAGATTTTCATCCCGATCATTGAACCTTTGAGGTTCGCTCTCATGTTGAACCGGTGCTGATCTTATGACTTGTCCATTAACGTATTTGTCACCTGAAGTTTACAACAAAAGAAAAAAAAATCTTAGCCTGATAATGAACAGGCAAGTATGGAAGGGTTAACTCACTATATTAATAGACTAAGATACCATAATTGCTTGAATCCACGTAAGAACACTCAAGGTACAAAGAGGAAAATCCAACCTCCGTACTCCTTAGTCTCTGGATAAAGATACGAATCAGCCAATACAAAAGCAACTTCAGGTATATCTGATCAATCAAGAATTTGGGTAGTTAATGTCAGTAACAAATACCACTTAAATATTTTAATTAAATTCTACAATGACTCACTGTTAAATTTTTCTGCTTCCTCTTTCGACATAACAGCTTGAAACCCCTCAAAACTGGTGGTGCTACAAGCATATATTTTTGTTTTTGCCTCTTCAATACTGCACCCAGCAAAATTTGACTGAGCAAGACCAAGTAACATTTCATACAGTATCTTCTACAATTCACACCCTGTTTTAGTATTGAGCATACATTACGATTCAAATTGTCTGTTCATTGGCAATTGCACACAGATATATCATAAATTCAAGGGGTAGTTGCACAAACTTTCCATGTGGTTTTTTCCACCAACATATAACTACTCAATTTAAAAATCCACGACATATAACTCCCCTAAAGTATATGTCCACGATAGTTAACTACCTTAAACTCTAAATCCATATTTTGCTATCTAAAAAGACTATTATATCCTTAATTTAATCTTAAATTTACAAATAATGGTATCCATTTGAATTTTTGAAGAAAAATCAATAATTTTTCACAAGGTATAATCTTCTTGTTCTCTCTTATGAATCACAAAATATACATATGAATCACATGGTAAATATTATATATAACATGTGAAAGACTACTGATTTTTCACAAATTCAAATACATACCATTATTTGAAAATTTAATATTAAATGAGTGGTATAATAGTATTTTTAGAGAACAAAATTTGAATTTTAAAGTTTAGTTAGTTGTCATGACAAATACTTTAGAGTGGCTATACGTCAAATATTTTAAAATTATATGTTTGTGGACAAAAATGTTTATGTAATTACCCCTAAATTCAACAATTGATGTCCATTTGAATATGTAAACATGGAACATAAACAAATTCAATATTTTCCATTTCAACCGTTAAAATCTCAGATACCAAACACAAAAATGACACCTAGATGAAGAAAGAGACCTGATATTGAGCCCTTTGGCGCAAATCTCTTCGAATTTAGCGACCATCTGTTCAGGTGTGGGTTTTGGATATTTCGGGAAGTTAATCACGAACAGCCAGTGGTTGTAATCGCAGCCCTGGAACGACGTGTCCTGGGGGTTGATTTCAGCGTCATCGACGTCCGAAGAATTGGACTCCGGTATCGCGATCGGCGAAGAGCTGAAGGTCCGAGATGGAAACAGAAGCAGCGAAGACGAATGTGGTGTTGCCGGAGATGGTGCAAAAATGGTGGTTCGAAGACGGTGGGCGGATGAGGAGACCGAAGTGTTCGCGTAGAGAGAGCGGCGGAGGGGGGGGGGCGGAGGGAGGAGAGGGACGTCAAGGCGCGCCGGAGCCGGAGCGAGCTCAGCGCCATCGTGACGGTGGTGGTCGATTGGAGATAGATCGGGGTTTTATTGGGTATGATAAGGGTTTAATGAGAAGCAATGTTATGGGCCTTCTGATCTTGGCCCATCATCGTTAGTAATTAGCAAATGGCCCATCACAAGGCCCGTGGTTTTGGGCTAAGAGGCCCAATAAGCAAGGGAACTATAAATAATTCAAAATGTTTTATTTTGGTTCTCTCGGTGTCTTTTAAAATAACTAAATTTAATGATACAACTTATTTAAAATAAAATTGTTTAACTGAGGGACGTGGTTGTTACGAAAAGTTGAAGACCACATGACGTTAGGACATCCAACTCGGTTTGATCATTTCAGATATATCGACTAGTGTAGCCGGTTTAAATGATTATAAGTTTGTTTTTGTTAACCAGTTTGCAAATCGAGTGGCTCATCACGCAGCTAAGTATTCAACTTCCTTTTTACGACGTATTTGGGTGGATTGATTTGCAATCTTCCAAGTTTATTTAGTCACTTTTCGTTCCAAAAAAATGGTTTATGGATCAAAACATAACATTTTCTTAAATAGATTATAGCCTTGCAATCTTGAAATGAGCGTTGACGAAAATGGCGCGCACAAGAATTGGCAGCTCTAGTCAAGAACCAGTGAAGCTGCTTTTTTTCTTTGCTGGAACTGAAATGAGCTCACTTTTCATTAACAAAGAAAAAAAAACATTTAGATCTTCAAAGCAGTTGTAGATTTCTAGAGAGATTGCATTGGCATGTGGGTTGGTTCGGATTTGGTGAGAGAAGAGAGACAGAGAGGAGACCATTTGCAGAGATTCCAATGCAATCGAAGATGGGTTTGTTATATAAAATCACAACCACTCTCCATAAACAAACAACACTGTCCCATGTTCTCTCCATTATTAAATTCCAGTTCCCCATTTCCAGGATCTTTCACTCCCACTCACTTTTTTCCCACACTTTCCCGGGAAAGTTACGTTTTTTTCTCTTTTTCTCGAGAAAGTTTCATCTGGGTTTGTCACAGTGTGGTGAGAAGATGGAGGGGGTAATACAGGAAGGGAGGTCTCTGGCCGAGACTCCGACCTACTCTGTTGCTTCAGTGGTTACAGTCATGGTTTTCGTTTGCTTCATCGTGGAGCGATCCATCTACAGATTTGGAAAGGTAAGGCCCCGTTTAGTTTTAGAAAACAGTTTTTATTTTCTGTTTTTTGCTATTAGTTTTCAGTTTTCTGTTCATGGAAAACTTGGAAATTTAGAAAACATGTTTAGTGGTAAAAGTATAAATGTGTAGTCGAACAATGAGTTTTCTATTTGAAAAACTAAAAAAAAAAAATCATTGTCCAGTTTTCGGTTTTCCAAATAGAAAACAATGCAACTAAACAAGTTTTCCAGTTTTCAGAAAACAGTTTACTGGAAAACTACTAAACAGGCCCTAAGCCATTTTGGCTGAAAAAGAGGTAGTGTCTGTAGAAATGGGATTTTGGCTCTTTATTGAGTGAAGCAAGTTGGTAGAATGTAGGATATTAGTTTATTGCTCTTAACTAGTTTGCTGTTTGGTTGCTGTGAAAATAAGGAGATTTTTGTAAGGAATATTATTAGGCTTCTCAATATTTGGGTCCCACTTGTGATTTGGAAAAAAATGAAAAGAAAAAAAAAATCTGATGGATGTTTTAAATTGCAGTGATTGTTTAACGAGAAAATCCAAGAAAATGGATGAAACTGTGTTTTTTTTTTTTTTTTAAAAGTTGAGCTACACAGTAGCTCTCCCCTTTT
>JAYMTF010002746.1:0-17179 GCA_036897485.1 Pelargonium nanum | reverse complement strand
GATTGGGGGGGAAGTGAAAACTAGTGCCCCTGATTTGTTTTTCTTTTCGGGTTCAGTCCGAGAAGGTCTTATTGAAAGTGAGTCTAGGTTGTTTCAGGACGAGTTTTTGAGCTATGCTTTGTTTATCGTTTTATTAGGACTTTGGGTTAGTTATGGAACTTTAGCTAGGATTTCCTTTTTACATTGTACGTTAGTTTTTATGCGGTGTTTCGCTTAATAAAGTTTTAAACTTTCGAGTAAAAAAAAACATTTCAAGAAAATAAATATACAAAAAACATTCTACTTTCTATTTCACTGTGAATTTACCAAAGTAGGTCTAGACCTAAATCTTTTCTGGATTATGACAATTTTTAAATTACTCCTCTAACCTCACTCGTACCAAATACTATCATTAATAGCAGTATTTTTTTGGTTTGATTTAATATCTTTGAATATTAATTATTTAATTGTTCGTGACATCCACCACAACTCCATATACAATTGTTGCGTGCTAACAATCGTATGGTTGTTGAATATTTATTCACTATTTAATCACTTCACCATATATGAAATAAATTTTGCTTATATTTTATTCATTTTTTCCCATTTGGTGATTCCATTTTTAATTAGTTTCTTGGATTTTTCCTGGTGCATTCAATATCTCAGTTAGTAGATTATCAAAAATAATTTATTTTCCATTTATATTGTCAATGTATGTGATGGCTACAATACACATGTACTCATAGAAAACTTCATGTGTGATGCAAGTTATATGCATAAAAAAAAGTATAGAGATGAAATTAAGTCATGTGATCACGTGTTTGGAACGAGTCGAAATTTGATCAGCGCATTTAAAACAAGTGTGATCAAAACTCATCACTTATGACCGAGACCTATGTTGTTTGGGTTATTTCGATACCGCTTAAAAGAATATGTTTTAGACTTTTTATTATTATTTTCATATATAATTTCAACAATTTTGTTATATTTTATTATTATTATTTTCTAATAAGGATTTTATTATGGTTTGGGTAGCATATTTGTTTAATTGGTTGTTGAATTTTGATTATTAAGTAATAAGAAACATAGTTTTAAAGTTGTAATTTTCTTATATCTTTCGTGCAATCTTATTTTTGTTTATGCATATTGTCATCAATGTATGACAAATATGAAATATTTTACTCATGAGATTAATATTTAATTCTCGTTGTTAGCAACTTCCTTAGAACTGTGTATAATATATGTACAATTATTATATATTATTTGGAGTATGCAACCTTAGACGAATTTAGAATTTTCATCTACATATACACTAAAATCAAATTTCTATTAAACTATAAAGACAAATATAATTTTAAAAAAAATTGTGGGAACAAGAATTAAAATTTCGTAAAATAAACTTTCAAAAAAGTAAAAATATGACAATTTTAGTAGCTGTTTTACAAGAACCATATATCTATGCATGTATGTGACATTTTTCTTTAAATTTTTTAGCTCCCCCGTCGTAATCAATCGACATAGAATTTATTCGTCTATCAATTTTTGTTTTGGTTATTCTATATGTCTTCTATCAAAATAGAATAATCCATCCTTAAATAGAATTTTCTCAACCAAAAAAAATGATAATAGTGTCTAATTAAATTATTGTCTAGGAAACAAAATAAAAATGTAAGGTCAAAATATTAGATAAGACCTACATGAATAATGTCTTGGAGTGGCATATGGCAAGAAAATGAAAGGCTATGAGGTCCATATATAATAATACTATTATCATCTTTGTGATTATCAAAATATGTCCTAATCCTAATCTCTAGTCCAATGCTATGACAAAGGTTAAAGGTCATTTTCAAGTATTGTGTGTCATAACACTCATATGTGGGGTTTGCTTCAAATCTCATTGTTTTGAGATTAGGTGTGTTAGGTTCACAGTTTGATCAATTCCAATGGCCAATATCCAAAACTTTCTTACCTTCTTAAACTGCCAATATTAGCAACCTCTACACATTTCCTACTAATGAGGTAAAGCTTTGACAATTTGGAAACTTCACTATCTACTTTTGGGTTGTATTTGGTGCACTTAAACCACAATTTTAATCCCTCTTTTGCATTCACCATGCTGTAATTAGGGTTTGTTTATCATAAAAGTATTGATTTGGACATTCTCATTCACTTCAACGCAATTTTTTTTTTTAAAAAAAATCAATTTTATCAAATAAATTTATTGTCTTCGGTTGAAGTTTTCATATGGCGAAGAGCTGACGCATTAGTGCGGCCTTAATTGCCATTTAGAAATGAAATAGAGCTAAACATTAAGGTAGTCATTTTCTTTCACGCTATAGTCTTTCTTAATATTAATTTTCTAGTTCAACTTTAGGTTTTTGATACAGTTTAATAAGTTGGTTTTACTTCAATTCGAATCTTATTTCATATTTAGCTAATTGTATAAGTATTTTTAAAGCCTGATATTGAACCAAACTACACAATATGTAATTACTTTCTAGTTTCACCCAACTCAGTGATATTGAAACGCACAACCTCTCATTGAAAAGTGTGTCATGAACCATTGAATCATTTTTAGAAAGACCTTCCAATTTTAGCTTATGCAACTTATTCCAAATAATTTACAATCACATACATACAAAAATATTAAAGATGCCTTTTTCATTAATTCACACAATCATACCATTTTTAAATTTTTTTGTTGATAATCAAGTGAACTTTAAGTATGAGAAAAGGATCTAAACTATAATAGTAAACAAAGTTTGGTTGTCACTGATTTTGAAATTTAGGGAACCAATCAAATTTTTTAGGACTATATCCCAATTGTGGCTAGCTGCATAGTAGACTTCTTCACTGAATTTTATTTTAATTCTCTTTCGATTTATGATTTTCTTATTCACCCGCATGTGGTTGCATTTGGTTTACTTTCGGATGAATGTAATTTTAACATTTCTAATAGAGTTGTTGCTTGACAACCTTCCTAATTTCTAATATATTGGGTTTATATCGAAATAAAAAATGACAATCACAATTAAAATCCTTGCATTGTTGCATACATTATTTGGTTTAATCTCATGTGCCAATTGTATTTTGTCAATATCAAAAAATTTATATTAAACAGTAATATTACATTCAACACAACTTTTCACGTAGTTTAAAAGCATACAACATTCAGATCAACTTTTCATGTTTTAAAACTATTTTTTTATTAGACGATCTTAAAGTCATAGGTTCAAACTAATTTGATGCCTACTACGAGAAACTTATTAGTTGGATCTTATATAAAAGAGAAAGATAAAACCTACAAATTTAGGTAATATATACATCCAAAAACAGAAACTTGTATTGTCATTAATGTTGGTCAAATGCAACCTCATGAAAAGACTCACCCATGTGACAATCAATTCATGGATAAATCAATATTCACCCATCACTTGCCAAGGAATTTATGTCAACTTTATTTCCCTAGTTTTTATATGCTACCAAATTGCAAGTGGCCAAGATATTTTCATAGACCATTTTGCCCTTATGACACACCACCATGCTCCATCCTCCATGGCTCATATATATGCTTGTGCAGAAAGCAACCCAAAATCCAAATTGTGCACCACAATCCTATTTCTCAATCATTATATGGTATAGAGCTTGAATTCTAATATTTACGTATGTTTTTCAAAATAAAATTTTGAGTTACTATTGTTTTGTAAATTTACGTACGTTTTTCGCTTTTTTGAAATATGGTCAACTATTCTTATAAATTAAATATTAGTAAATATCACGGGACTAAAATACGTTAGTGCAGGTGGTGGAAGTTTTTAAATATGTTACAATGACCGAGAACATTGGAGTAACAACTCTATAAAGTAAAAGGGCATCAGGCAGCGTTGAAAGCTTTTTCATTAGGGAAATCCTTTTCTACCGGGAATTCTAAAAGTTTTTTTCGTTTTTTTGCTAGGCCTATCATTTTTTTATTCTAGAAAAGGACTAAAATACGTTAGTGCAGATGATGGAAGTTTCTAAATATGATACAATGACCGAGAACATTGGAGTAAAAACTCTATTATCATTTTTTTTATTTTAGAAAGGACTCAATTGCAAGGTACTTAAAAAATTGACGTGGACTAGAATATTGAATTAGAAAAGACCAAATTCAAATGAAATCGGTTTAAGTTTGATCTAGTTCAAACAATTGAGTTTGTTTCTCTTACATTTTTTGTCTTAAAATAAATGTTATTTTTTTAAAGTTATATATTCATAAATTACAAATAATTTTTTCATAACGTGGAGATGGAATTCACAGAATTAGAGTGCAAGTGAAAATGCAACTAATTTCTCTACAAATGAATTAAGGACACCAATTTTGAGATATCTAAGAAATTTTGTTTTAATTTTAATTTCACTATTTATCCATTTTTATGATTTTGAGGCAATTCAATTTGATCTAATCCTATTTATCATTTTCCAGGCCGATCAAATCCAAGTACCAACGTTAGTTGACTCATCTTCATTCCATATCTTTACGAGTAACTAATATTTCAGTCTGATCCTGAACCGATGAACACCGACCTCTTGCTATTTGTCACATGTCATAAAACTTGAGGTCATTTTTGGAAATAAAATTTCACTATACAATCCGCGAAACATGGTAATGTTTAATTAAAAAGACAAAACAAATAAATAAATAAATAAAATACACATAAAATACCAAAAATAAAAAATGCAATATTGTTTTTGTTTTCATTTATTATTACAAACTCTGTATTGTGTTTTCTTGAAGCAAATTCCAATTCCTCTGTAAGACAGAGAGAGAGAGTCTCAGTCTCAGTCCCAAGACGGATCGTATCTTTTGCTCCTCCGCAAGTCTCGCTCTATTGCTCTTCAGATTCCTTTTCTTTTTCTCTCCAATTCTCTCCTCCGCAGTGTTTTCACCACTTCTCTGCAACACCATTTTGTTTTCAGGTTTCAGTTTCCATGTAATGAGATTGAGACCTGTAACTGTTTTTGCCACCACCCTTGCATTTTGCAGGTAATTTCGTGTTCTTCGCTGTTTGTTTTGCGAAACTTGTTCTGGGTTCTGGGTTTTATCTCGTTTTCTCTGATCTGTTGGCTTTAATGGGTTGTGTCTGCTTTGTGTTCGTTGTTTGGCTGCTGAGAAAATGATGGAAAAGAAAATGTGAAAAGGGGAGTTTTTTGGGTTAGTGTTGGCAAATACTTGTTCCTGGCTTTGTTGGGTGCTTGTCATTTTCCTTTTTTTTTTCTGGGTCTTTTTGTGATTCGAAATCTGAATTTCCTTCTTTTTCATGCATTTTCTCGGCAGCCAAACAGGAACAGTTCATGAATAGTTGAGTTTTTGCTAGATCTTGTTGTTGGTGTTTGCTATAAATTTTATGCTGTTTAATTATTGGAATTGGAATTGATTACTAACTTACAAAGCCTCAATTGAACTGAATTTTCAGCTTAATTTGTGCTTTTGGTCAAATTATGATGTCAAATGGATAATTTTTTATTTATTTGGATGGTAATTTTGGTCATTGCTTTATGTATTTATATAATGAATTCCAGTCAATTGGAGTAATTTCATTACATAATTGGGTAATATACTAATATTTTACTCATGAGGTCAGTTTTGTTTGATGGTAATTGGTGTGCTCATATGGAATGAGTTTTGAAACACGACTTTTTTTTTTTTTAAATATTGAAATTGAAGAGTAGAATGTTATTTTGTGCAGTGCCGTATTTGTTATTTACATCTCAAGTTGACTTATTTTGCTGATGATGAATATCAAACAAATTAATCAACTTTGTACTTTCTTAAACACTAAAAACATAAGGTAGCATTGTTTGACCAATTCTTGAACCTTGTTGAAAGAATATTTATGACCCATTTTGCAGGCTTGTCTATGGACCTGAAAAGTGAATAGAAACAAGAGCAAAGAACAAACCAAGATATGAAGGAGTTGTCATCTGGGTTGATCATCGGTATTTCTATAGGAGTGGTGATTGGTGTTCTCTTGGCTATTTTCTCATTGTTCTGTGTTAGGTTCCACAGGAAGCGGTCACAAATAGGGAATAGTAGTTCACGAAGGGCTTCAACTATACCTATCCGTACAAATGGTGCTGATTCTTGTACTATGTTATCAGACTCGACTCTCGGTCCTGAATCACCTGTAAAATTGGGAAAAAATGGCATGTCCTTTTGGATGGAAGGATTTAAGAAGAGTAATGTGGTCGCCAGGTCTGGAATACCCGAGTATTCTTATAGGTATGCTCTATTCATAAAACTTGTGCACCACATTCATACACTAGTCGATATTGGATGTGATTCTTTTTCACAAAATATAAATTTGCATCTGATAATCACACGAAGATTATGGTGTTGTTCAGTAGTTTGTTATTTTCTTTTAAACTTTACATAGAGTAGACTTCTTGGTACTATAATAATCGTATTTTTAGCTTTCTGTATTTTATGTGAAACAAAAGAAATAACGACATACTGTATACCAAATATTATCTGTTTCATTTTGAAACTTGATTCTGTTTTACTCATTTATTTTCATATCAATAAGTTTCTAATTGTCTTTTATTTTCCATGAAAGCAATTATTTTCGGAAACAAAGTCATTGGACCAACTATTTCTATCTATTGGTTGTGGTGTTATTGACTTTCTTTCCCTTTTTGTTTGTAAATCGTATTCCCGGTGATACTCATGCAGGGATCTGCAAAAGGCGACCTACAATTTTACAACACTAATAGGACAAGGTGCATTTGGTCAGGTTTATAAAGCTCAAATGTCAACTGGCGAGACCGTTGCAGTTAAAGTGCTAGCAACTGATTCTAAGCAAGGGGAGAAAGAGTTCCAGACTGAGGTATTGGCAGTTAATGTTTAATCGTTTACTACGCTGTCACAGGACAAAATATACAGTCGTATGGATCAGTTTATGGCACAGGAGAAAATGTCTGAGTTTAGTACAGAAAATCTTGGAAAAAAATAGAGCTGAAAGCTTGTATATACTAAACTAGATTCCGTTTTGGATATAAAGTCACTCTAATTTGGCATAATAATAAGTTAAGTAATTAACTTTGTGAGGAAATCTTTCAGTGGTATTTGTTTTCTTTATGTCTTATACTCAAATCATTTTCTGTTAATTTTTTTGGATATGGATAATTAATCATGTTAGTTTGCTATCAGGTTATGTTATTGGGAAGGCTGCATCACAGAAACCTTGTGAATTTGGTCGGATATTGTGCGGAAAAGGGCCAGCACATGCTCATATATGTCTATATGAGCAAAGGCAGCTTGGCTTCTCATTTATACAGTAAGTCGGCAATCAACTCGTAGTAGATTTATAGGAAATCCAATTCATTTTCTGATCTTAGTAGTGGACAGAATGCATAAGCTCAGAGTTCCGGTAATTGAGGAACATGCTCGGGCTTGGTTGCACTTTAGTGAATGTTCTTGTTATATATGCATATTAGTTGTTCCACTGGCTGTGACATGCTCAACCTAGAAAACCAAGTGATTATGTTGTTGCTTTTCTCCTTTATATATGTTTACACTATAACTTAAGGGTATGTAAATTGCAATATTTCGTGAGAAGATAATAGTTCAGAACATGAATTAGTTGCTACCTTCACCTCGTTATTATTTTTGTGGGGGTGTGAAAATAGTCTTGCAACTAAATTCAGATAGAAATGAGCTATTGTGCAATAGTATGGTTTTTTAGAGTTGTAACAATGTACATTAGATCCTAATTCAAAAGATTTTATCTTTTGATCACATTCAAACACATCATGTATATAATATTGCCTTTTTTTTACGACTAGACGGAGGAGTTCGATTCAGCCTTGCTAGTAAAACTCATATCACAGGGATTCGGCTTGGTCAAAGAACTATAATACTGTGATTCAAGATAAAACATGGATACACTCGTATTTTGATATTCTAATTAATTGCTGTAACTTTTTGACTTATAACACACTTTTGTTATTGCAGATGAAAAGAACGAACCATTAAACTGGGATTTGAGACTTAATATAGCTCTAGACGTAGCAAGGGGCTTGGAGTACCTTCACGATGGGGTATGCTTTCATCTTATTTCTACAATCCGAACACCTCTCTCTCTCTCTCTGCCATGCTTGTTTACACGTTCTTTTTTCATTTTATGCTTAATATTTTATTGATATCATAAATTCAGGCAGTTCCTCCAGTAATACACCGAGATATCAAGTCTAACAATATCTTGTTGGATCAGGACATGAAAGCCAGGGTAAGCCTCTTGTGTTGATCTTATATTACATGTGCCTCCAACATAACATTAAACAAGATTGAGGACTCTGTTCTTGAGTAAATTTTTACATATTAGATTGTATAATATTAAAGTTGAGCTTTCAGCTATAACTCTTAGTTGAGTTGGTCCTTAACATGGTATCAGAGCATTTTTTTTATATATAGACCCAATTTGGTAACATCCCTGTGGCCTCCGGCCCACATGTATAAGGAAAACACCAACATGTGAAGGGGAGTGTTGATTTTGAAAGACCCCCAATCGTGCACATGTCAAGATCACGATAAAAGAAAAATGTGGGGCTTTCATGTGGGAGAGAATAAGCTATGTATAAAGGCGTGAGCCAAAACATACTAACAAGGTTGACTAGTTGACCTTTTAGTGTGGGAAGCCCGTGCCTTAATGTGTACCCCGATATGAAAATGATTGAATTTAACAGATTGTCTATTTGCTGAAATTAGAAGCATGTTTTGCACTTCCATCATGTTCTTATGCTCTTCTACTATGTTGGTTCAAGTAGGTAGCTGATTTTGGACTTTCTAGAGAAGAGATGGTTAACAAACATGCTGCTAATGTTCGTGGAACTTTTGGATATCTTGATCCTGAGTATGTATCTACAAGGACATTCACAAAGAAAAGTGATGTTTACAGCTATGGAGTGTTGCTTTTCGAACTCATAGCCGGCAAAAATCCTCAACAGGGTCTTACGGAGTTAATTGAGCTTGTAAGATCGATCTCTCTCTCTCTCTCTCTCTCTCTCTCTAATTTAACCGCTATGAAAATATATTTGCCATGTGCTTTTCGTTTGCGCCGTCTTTCTCATATTGCTGTTCTGGTTCTTGAACTGTAACTCATCTCAACACCAATTATTTTAGTATTCTGCTTTGGTGGCTAACTAATAACACGAAACTTTACCAATGCCTAATGGGCCAAGTGATTGAAAGCTTGGTTTCCTATAGTAAAGTCTCGAGTTTGAGCCTTGGAGGTGGCGATATTGCCTATAGAAAACACTTAACCTTGAGAACTAAGAAGAGTGTAGGAATATGATGATTTCAAGATTCATTGAGAATTATTGTTATGATAGTTGTAGTTCAACATTAAGATTGTTGCCTTATAATCTTAAGGTCACGGATTCAACTCAAGAAAACAGGAACCCACGATTGTGGGAGGCTCATGCACTGGGTTGCTCTTTTTTTATACCTATGAAAGGATCAAATGCCTTGTTGTCTTGTATTGGGTTCTATAACTTGATCTCTACTTAAAACTCATATGTGATAAAATACTAGAATGAATGAAAATGTGTTGTGTTGCCTGTATTATGATTATAGGCGGCAATGGACACCGAGGGAAAAGATGGATGGGAAGAAATTGTAGATTCCCGACTTGATGGGAAATTCGACATGCAAGAACTGAATGATCTTGCAGCTCTTGCATACAAATGCATCAACCGTTCCTCAAGAAAACGACCTTCCATGAGGGACATTGTGCAAGTGCTCTCGCGGATTCTTAATAAATCAAGACATAGCAAGAAGCATCACCACAAGAACTCACTGTCTACAGCAGACGAGGTTTCGGTTGATATGGACCAGCTGGAATCGCGGATATCGGTTACTGATCTCCACAGGAGAGGTGAATCCATGGACAGTGCAATTGACAACATTGAAATCTAGGCGACTTCTTTATGTCATTGTTCGTTTCATCTTCTCTTTTCGGGTTTTGGTTTGCTAGAAAATTGCAGTTATTTTTGAAGAAGAAAGCTACAAGGGAAGCTGATCTTGCTTTAGTTATGATATGAGTTCATTTTTCCTTGTAATTTCATTGTAAAGTACCAGTTCTTTGTCTGTTCAGGTAACATAGCCCTATTTTTTCATATGTACATTATCAGAAATGAATGAAGAAAAAAAAAGTTTTTCTTGTAATTTTTGTTGTACTAATTTAATAATTTATACTCTCCATTTCAAGATGATTGTCATGTTTGTCAATTTTTATCTTGAAATGAGTGTTCTTTTTTTTTTTCTTTTCAGAAAGTTAATTATACATAAGCTACCAATTTCCATCAGTGTCCTAATAAGTTTTTTTTAACATTAAGTTTATCTGTTGTTACAACACATGTCATTGGGAATATATAGATAAAATATTTAGGGTATTATATTCTTGGTAATAATATTTTTAAAGCTCAAAGTGAGTTTTATTGCCATGTGACTCTACATGGCAATGTAGCTGCAAGAACTACCACTACCAAGAATGGACATATTATTCTTCAAAACATGAAAAGTTCTTGACATGCTATGAACCTATTATTTTTGGGATGTTGTTTTTAATGTACCTATTGATACATAATGGTTACATGTACAAAAAAAAAAAAGTGTTTAGTAGTGATAATTTTTTTGTTAAGTCTAAATTCTTGCATATGTTTTTTATTCAAAATGTGAAAGTAAGCTAAATAATGTAATCACATAATCGATAATCATTTGAATTTCTTGAATTTGTGTCTATTAATTGATAAAATTCAAATTTCGTCCCCAATTTTTTATATAAATTTTGTGGCAATGAGTTGATAAATTTTAATTCATATTATTTGTACCCACGAAACAAAAACTCAGAATACGTTTCTGATTGCCAAAGTCATGTGCCTTTTGCAACTTCTTGATGAAAGGCTCATGTGGTGTTTTGGTCTCAAGATTTTGCTTTTGGAACTGCAAAAGAAATAGTAGAAAATGGAGTGCAAGATTGAAGATTATAGGTCAAATGTGAAGTTTAGCTTGGATAAATGGAGGCTTATCTGTATCTGGTGTACTCTTTTTGCATCAAACCCTAGGTGGTACCTGCATGCACAATTTATGGTTCATTATTAGTGGTCAGGTACTTCACCATAAGCCTGTCTGTGTACTCTTTCACCCACTGGCTGATCCATCAGATGAAGAGTCTAAATCAATGTCTCAACTTAACAATGCAAGATCCGGTTTGATCAAATCATATATGTCGAGTTAATTATTCAGTTCTCTATTAAAGAACGAGTTCAATCAAATTGTGTTATACCGTTTTGCATTTTTACACTATTATTTAGATAGTTTTACAAAATGTTTAAAACTGTTTTTGATCAAAAAGTTTTACACGCGTATTATGAATTATGATTTTTTTTTCTTCTCTTTGACGAATCTAAAACTAAAATTGACAAAATAGATCTTTAAAACCATTCAAACTTTCATCCTCCCAAAAATTTACACGATTTCAATACAACAATCATTTAAACTTTCTATCTAAATTTGTATAAAGATAATGCAAAAACCAAAATCAACTATTAGAACAAAAAAAAAATCAATCATTGATCAAAATATTATTATATTTTATTAAGGTATGAATAAGTTAGAGTGATCACACTGATCGTTTGTATGGTTGATCGTGATATTAACAATATATTCTATATGTTATCTCTTCTTTTTACAATCATCTACTTCCAAGCAATCCCCTTTCAGATATTCAATACTATGAATTGAAATGATGAATTCAGGATATTAAATGGGATTTCAAATCAATTTCTCATCTATTTATGAGGTGCATGTGCTAGAGACTTAAAAGCTACATAGAAGAGTTGTGGGGCACATAGAGAAAATGAAATTGTTGGTTGGTCAAAACCAAAGTACACAAACCCAAAACCCAAACCTATATTATCCTTATAGAGGGCCAATAGAAGTGTGCCACATGGAAAAAAAGATAAATGGGTCCCTGCAATCTTATCCGTTTAAATGTTAAGGCTACACCAAGAGGATAAATTAATTCAACTCGAACACGTTGAAGGCGAAAAGCAATGCGTATTATTGTAATTCACCTCTAGTATGAAAGTAAAATTCCTACCAATGAATCAACATGTTGCATGATGTAAAAGCTTAAAGACACGAGAGTGAAAATTGACTTGAACCATTTACTAATGAGATATTATAGTGGAAGTGTTGCAATTTTACTGGTTGATGAGAGATGAGAGATGCAACAACTTTCTCATAATTCAACAATGTAGTTATGATCGCAATGATGTTAATACAACGTAACAGGACACCATGCAAAAAAAATAAAAAAAAACGAGTTTTAGAGAGCCAAAACTACCCGTATTATGCTCATTCTTAATTTATTTTAATTGTGAATTATATTTGTGTGTTATCACAACCATCACGCGTAGAATTTAAAATATTGATGCATCATCAACAATCTCTCTTGTTCTTGTTTTGAAATTGATAAAAGAAAAAAAAATTTGCCAATACAATATTCAAATAAGACTCTAGTGTAAAGAGACAAGACATGACACCAAAACTTTCATGATGTTTGTCCTTTGGTCTCAAATCTTTGTTTTCCATCTGTATCTGAGTACTGCAAATGGACATTTTCATTAGTGTGCAAGCAACTACAACTAAACACCTACAATTAAAGAATATGAACATGCTTGCAAGTTTCTTCACTTTCTTTAAATAATTTGTCTCCACTAATCTTAAGAAATAGGTCTATGATCCCTCTATGTGAACTTAAATGGAATCTGATTTTGGATTCTTCTTAATCAATACTAAGCTATTTTCTAGTTTTGTCTTGAAGTGGTGCAAGAAAATTGTTAATTTGTCTAAGCAACTGGTTTTGGTTTTGTCTGTTGTGTTTTAATGCATATGACCCTATCTGCTCACATGTCCAAGACATCAGGGTGGTTAGGTGAAATTTTGGTGAAATGACCCTTGGAGGGTATATCAGGTATTTCACATCTTAAACTGTCCCGGATGAAGTTGGAGTCTTCGCAAGAATTGTAGAAGACTTCGAAAGCTTTCTACCGAATGGTCGCATGTCCCATTCCAATATTATTTAAGCAATCAAATACTGAAAGTCCCGTGTACTGACCATTCTATTTGTACGTAGCCTTGATACAAGGGGAAGCAAAGCAATACAATTTCTTGAACATAGGCAAATGTACCAACACATTGAAACACAATGTTGATAATTGACAAATTGATTAACCACTAGAGGTGTAAAGGGAAGACCTCAAGAATGACATGAACAAAAATTAACCTCTACCATACACATAACTCCACAACTATGATTCAAAAACCAATTCATGTTTGTATTTTCAGGGTTTGCATATTACTACAAAGCAAGGAAGGAGAGCTCTAGGGTTGAGCAAGTAAAGCTCCTCAATGTTAGAGTAAAGACCCACTTTTCCAGCCAACGAATCGAACCCGGTTTGGCCTGCCATTTCCTGGATGTTCTCAAGAGGCTTGTGAACCCTCCCAGCAATCACTCTGCACACAATCAATGCCTTCCTCACAGATGGATCTTCTTCCACAACTTCAATGGATTCAAAAGCTCTTCCACTTGTGGAAGTTGTGAAAATCCCTACGCCTTCCTTGAGCTCCTTTTTTGAAGAGAACCCGTTTCGTATAATTTTGCATACACAACATCTATCTGATACACAAAGGCTTGAGCTCCCATTTAGGCCAAGAGAGCATGCCACAGTTGTGCCATAGAATCGCAACAGCTCGTTCCCATCTGCAATGCACCGAGGGTGCTTCTTCGGAAGCTTGCTGGCTTTGATCTTCACCATCTCCCTATACTCCTCGAATCTCGCTAGAGTTTTTTGCATGTTGTGCACTTTCAAGACCCTCTCGATCCGGCCACATTGGTTTTCAGACTTCAACCAACTTGTCCGGCATATGATCTCAACGATCTTTCTTGAAGAGTCACCTTCCACGAGCTCAGTAACTGTCATAACAAGATCATATAAGAATCAGAGAGACCAAAAATATTTAAGAACAACAACATTTACAATCTCCTATATTGATTTTGCAAGAACAAACATTTGGATCAATCTTCATAGCAAGAACAAAGATTTGGATATATCTACTATAGGTAAAGTTGCGTATAAAAATGGCCCTCCACATATCCCACAATGGCGAAAGCCTCGTGCAATGGGCGCCATTTTAGCATATTGTGAAATGATTTTTTGGGAAAAAAAAACTTGTTGCTATGGAAAAATCCACCATCAAGTAATGTCATGGAAGTTGACAACAGAAGGTAGAAAAGCTACAATCTTTCAATGTAAGAGAACCAATGAGACAATATTTTGTCAAGAACAACCAAATTTATATTTGGATTTATCTATATACCAAAGGAAGGTTGCTTAGAACAATGACCCTTCACACAGACCCCACAATATGGTGGGAGCCTCCTTTTATCATTTTGTGAAATGGTTTTGGGGAAAAACTCATTGCAAGGTAATCAAGAATCCACCATCAAATAAAGTCATGGAAGCTCACAACTTATGGTGGAAAAGCTACTTTCTTTCAATGTAAAATAACCAGAGAGACCATAGATATTCAAGAACAACCATTTAATTAACCAAATTTACAACTTCATAACATGAACTAGCAAGAACAAAAATTTGGTGTAATTCATCATCTTTTCAAATGTTTTTTTGGGGAAAAAATTGCAAGGTAATCAAGAATCCACCATCAAATAAAGTTATGGAAGTTGGCAACCAAAAAGGTGAAAAAGTATAATCCATAAGTACTCATCAATTTCCTATAACTTTAAAGACATGAATGAATTAGCAAAAGCATCCTCAAATTCCTAAAAGCTTCAATGAAAAACAGTAAATGAGCACAAAAATCAGAAACAACAATCAATAAGGGGTTGATTAGTTTCAAACCAGCATGCTTGGAGAGATGGTGAGCTTCAGCTGCCTCCCATTTGGTGAACTGCTCTCCACATTTATGACAAGTGACACTACAAGACCCATTTGAATCTGTCTCAAAAGAAGCCCTATTGCTACCACCACCACCACCACCACCAGAGCCACCCAAAGTAGAGCCATCTTTGTCTGATAAAAGGAAATGAGACTTTCTTCTAGGAGGTGATGATGATGTCCTAAATGAAGGATTGAAGTAGTGCATTGTAGG
This sequence comes from Pelargonium nanum, assembly GCA_036897485.1. Lineage (NCBI taxonomy): Eukaryota > Viridiplantae > Streptophyta > Magnoliopsida > Geraniales > Geraniaceae > Pelargonium > Pelargonium nanum. Next base: position 1,986 of record JAYMTF010002746.1, on the reverse strand, counting down.
GTTGCCTCCAGGGCCTGGTGTACCAGGCCTCAATGTACCCACAAAAGTTGAGCCACCACCACCACCACCACCACCAAACCCATCTTGTAAAGACCCACCAAAGCCACTGATTTTGAGCTCACACCTTGAATTACTCAAAATGACTTCATGGGTTATTGGGTTTAGAAACTCACTGCTCCCAATTGATCTTGGGCTGCAACTTGGAGGCTTCTCCAAGTGTCTCTTGCTTCCTCCATGGATCACATCTTTGAGATTTGCTATAGACCTTGAACAACCTGACCTCCCTGCCTTTCTGGTCAAGATTGTGCTCAACTGCTTCCTGGTTTTTGGGTCATGCACCTCTGATGGCTCTGATTTGCACTGTAGAGACCTTTTCAGAGAGAACCACACTGTTGGCATATTCTTCTTCTTCCTCTAGCTTATCCCCAAATGTTCTGAGGCCAAAAAGCTTCATAACCCTCCATTACCCATCTAAAAAGCTGCAATTTTTATCTCCTTTTCCATGAGACCAAAGAGCTAAAAATCAAAACTTTTGGTGACCCAAATGAGAGAAACACCAGAAGAGATGTGAAAATTTTCTGTTGGGTATTAGTCCATATTAGAGTCCCTTGTAACCATCATTGCATGAAGCATTGATGACAATTCTTTCTAAAATGGGTACCCATGAAAATGAAATAATGAGATAAGTGTGGGCTCAAAACCAGAAACCAAGAGAACCCATTTCTAAAAAGGAAGAGATATTCAAATTTGGTAAAGGAAAATTCAAGGATTGAAGAATCTATGGCACTTGGGGAACATGACAAAGCAACCTGAAAAAACAAAATAAATTGGACAGTGTCACTACTAGTAATAAATAAGGAGCAGAGAGGTGACACAGTAAAGTTTGATTTGTCATTGATGAATGGAGCCTCAGTTTATTCAAGTCAGTCGTGAGCCATATCTTATTTGAATTTGAAGTTTTCATTAGATATTCACTAGATTCAACTAATTTTGATACCACTTTCTAGGAAGTAGAGGTTTTGCTCTTAAGAAAAAATGGGAAATTACACATGTCTCTTTTGTACTTGTCATTAAAAACGTAGAACTATTGTTAATTATTTTTTATAAAAAAAACTAATAAATATCAAGGCAGATGGTTTAAGCGGTTTAAGCGTTTGGAATTCTTTTTTAAGTCTCGGGTCCGAGTCTCCAAGTTTAAAGGAAAAAGTCACCCGTATTGTATAACTCAACTGATAGAAAAATAAAAATAAAAGATAGTTTAAAATTTCATTATTTAATTTTTTCTTTGTTTATATTCTTCGTATGGGGACGCAATCCAGCTTAAGCTTGAAGACTATTGATATATTGTATTTTATACGAATTATAAAATCCTACGTCGTCATCATTTATCATCAAAATTGCTCAATTGCTTGTTGGACTCATGAATTTGATTTATTTTTGGTCCATTTTACCCTTTTTTTAGGTTTTCATGTGATTTATCTTTTTATGTTTAGAAGATTTGATGTGCTTGATATGTTAGTGTTATGAATTTTAGGTTTTAGAGCCCCACATCTTGCCATCGAGAGGAGCGATGCTGAAAAAGGAGAAAATTTGGCGTAGTCCTAGGAATGACACAATAGGACTGATGGATGCAACGCCGTTGGAAGCTGACTCATGTTGACAATTTAATTGAAGACTACAACCTTCTTGGTAGCTTATGCTGCCGCGAAAATGTTCAGTTACAAATGTCGCGACATTGTTGTCTGGTGTGAAAAAATTTGAAAGTCATTCGATGCGACTGTTTGACTCAGGTCAAAACAAACACACTAAAATATTTGTCGTCTTGTCCACGTTGTAATGTAAATGTCCTAAGTGTTACAATTTGTTCTAAGTCTCAAGTTGTCCGCCCTAGCTTGGTCATACACTGGCAAGATCCGTTGGCGATGTCCGTCGACCTGTCACCTGAAATGGAAAACACACCAAAGAACGATGACCCGGGGTGATGTT
>JAYMTF010002745.1:0-17183 GCA_036897485.1 Pelargonium nanum | reverse complement strand
ATATATATATACATACTAGGATATAAATTTAAGCCAAACAATAATTAGTTTAGGTTAAGTCGCTAATGAGAACGTCACACCTCATTAAAAAAATAAAGATCGAGTGGGTCGCTCCACTCCCACAAATTCATTGAAGTGTTCATAAGTTAAATTAGATTGATGTCATCTTCTCATATACTTAGCTTAGCTTAACCAAAAAATATTTGGCTCATATTTTTATGTGTGTGTTACGTACTTGATGATCTCATTGACATGTATTTTATTGGCGGAGAGTTGATCTCTGACAATAAATTATGGTTAACATTCTTTTTTCTCCATATATACACTAACAAATAATTTTATGTAATCAGATTCAAGAAGACAAATACATATTCTTGTACGGTGGTGATGACATTGATTGGGTGCGCAAGTTCACAAACACCGTGCGCGGTGTAGCACAGGCCGCGGACGTGTCCGTGGAGATGGTGTACGTAGGGAAGAGCAGCAAAGGAGAGCAAGTGCAGCGGATCATCCAAATCATCACAGCCGAGATGTTGAGCCACTGCTTGACAGACCCTATGCTCATATGGTTCTTCTGGTCGAGGCTGGAGCGGATGTTGTTCTCCAAGCTCCAAGTAGGACAAACCGACGAAAATGATATGGTGATGCAGGGAATCGAGAAGCTGCTGAGCTATGATAAGGAACACGGGTGGGTGTTGCTGGCCCGAGGGTCGCAGATAGTGGCTCTGGGACACTCGAGCTCGGCCTTGACCACGCTGCTTGAGTTTGAGCAGTGGAAGGTGGACTTGGAAGAGAAAGGGTTCCATGGCGCCTATGCAGACTACCATAACAAGATGGCTCAGCCGTGCTGCCGCTTGGACTTCACCACGGCCACCGCCAATGTGCCGGACAGCCTCAAGTGCCCTGAGTGCCACCACCACATGGAAAAGCTCACCACCTTCAATTGTTGCCATAACCATGATGCAACTCCAAGGCTATTCTTTTGATTGGGGTTAAGTGGAAATGTTTAGGGATATTAGTGGATATGTTTTAATATTTTAACATATTTGTTTACATTTGATGCGTCTCGTCTCATGTCAATAAAACATTTCGTACGTGTATTAGTAAAGCTCTTGTAGATATAAGAGTCTTGTAGATGACTTTCACGCTTAAAATATTTTTGAAAAGGGACTTCAACTTGATCATTCGAAATGTACACTATAAGGTAGCACACCGTTAAGCAAATCTTAGGGGCGTGTGCGAAAACAAAAATTTATACAAACGAATCTCAAAAGTCTAAATGATGATCCATACCTCAAGTTCTAGAGAATATCATGATAAGCAACGACTTCGTCGGTGGAGTGGATGTATTAATGGCGTTTGACGATAATCAGTGTCAATTCTTAAACGAGAGAATATTGTGGTGTCATGTAGAAAATGCAAATATTTACCAGTTAAAAATTCAAACATAGTCAAACGCCGCTTGTATAGAGTTGGTTTCAACCGTAACTACTTTCAATGGATTCACCATGAGAAACCCCTTCTAGGAACCAACTTTGAGAAAGAACAAGCTTGACACGACCTCCGTATACAAATTGAACTAACGAGTCATATCCATCATTGTGTACAATATTGCCGAGATAGAACTTGTTCCGACCATTCCACATAAGGGGATTTGAACCCCGAAAGCAAAAACATTTTGTTTAGTTGGTTAGAGATTCCAATTTTTTAAATTCGATCCATACTATAACGTATTAGCAAAAAATGTTTTTCCTCGTAACGAATGACTGTACTTCAAATGAATATTATTAAACTAGTGGGCTTGAAATAGAAAACCTAAAAATTACCAGACGTTCCATATGCAATTCACCAGTTTTTCATTTATGCCCTCGCGTTACTTCCGGATAGGCGTCGTCGTTCACTCGCTCTCGTCTACAAGTTACAATCCTTCCACAAGGGTTCTCTGCAAGTTCTGCTTCGCCTTCAATGGCTTCTTCTGTCCAAAAACTCCTCAACAGATCTCAAGTCACCAGAATCGTTGCCTCTCTGCACAATCCACAAGCCTCAAATCTCACGGCACCTCGCGTTTTCCACCAACCCCATCTCATCGGCGCTAAGCCAGACACCGATTCAAAAAATCTTCTTACTAGCCCTCTACTGGAGTTTCCTATTGCGGAGAATTTGACCGCTCTTAGTCCTAACCTGTTCTACCCTACCTTTCCCTTTGGGTTTTGCTTAAACCCTAACTCTCCGATTGGGTCGGTCCAGTTAGAGGCAGAGGATGATGTGGATCCGGGGACGATGTGGGCTGATAGTGTGAAGAAGAAGAGGAAGAAGAAGATGAACAAGCACAAGTACAGGAAGCTGAAGAAGCGGCTTCGGCGACAGAGTTAGTTTCTTTAGGTGAGGGAATTGATTTCTTTTGAGGAATGTTGCTGACTTTCGCTAATTATGCTACTTTATAATTATGTCTTTTGTTGGAACTATTGGCCATAGTTAAATGGGAATTTTTGTTGTTTCACTTTCAATTGGGATTAATAAAAAAAGTTCAGTTTGATTGGCTTATAGTTTGTCATTTGAGTCTTAAGTAGGACTGGATTGGATTTAATGTGCATTTGCAGGCATGATTTTGTCTATAAATCTTAAATTTTAGTATTTGAAATCATGTCAAGGGTGATGTCTTTGTAGATGATGGTTTAATGCATAGTTGTATAGTCCGTTTCTTCTTCATTGCTCAGATATGTTATTTACATTAATGTCAACAAATGTCCTATGGTTGAACATTGTTTTGTGAGGTTTCTGTTATCCAGTCAGTATGGAATTTTTATTACCGGTGAATTGGAGAATCTCTCTGTTCTCATTGTGAGCTTTAATGCCCCTCTATGTGCTTTTTCATTTTTTTTTCTCTTCCTGTATGTAATGAATAATGATGATTGGTACTCTTTGAACTTCTAGTTGCTACTTGAGTGGCGCAATAGACATGATTCTCATATCCATATATCTGTGGCATCTGGGAGTGGAAATGATGTTAATAATCCTTTTTATTTATAAAGAACCTCTTAGTTGCTTTTAGTACATCTTATATTCATGTATTTGATATATGATGAAACTCTTTAATGTATTTATATGGACCTTTTTGCTAGATGTTTAGCTGCATTTGCAGTGCCAAGGTTGATAGTTGATTGTTACCAGCATAGTTGTATTCATGGCTGTCATATTATTAACTGATTGGGGCTATCTACTGGGTGATATATGAAATCAAGAGGACATTACTATGTATTTAAGTTGAACGTGGGGTTGAAAACTCTGGAATTGCAACTAGTTTTGCAAAGTTAATGAGAGTACATGGGAGTTCTTAGGAAAGATTTGGATTATTGACTTCAGCTTAACTGTATTTGCCACCTTGGTACCCAAATGAAGCTGGACAAGACTTGGGGACTTTTGAGAAGTTGAACTTATGCGAGAAGGATGTGTGGAGTTCATGCTCAATGTTGAAACTTGGAAGGTTCTTACATTGCTTTTCTAATTGATTCTTATTGTATCTTTTCTTTTCCCAAGGAAACTGTGGGTTTCCTTCTAATTATAAAATATACTTTTCAGTTAAGGTATTGTTTCTGGTTTTGGAAGTTAGAAGCCTTCATTTGTTTTATTATGTCATACTGGTATCAATTTAAGACATGGCACTGTAGGTTTGGATAGCAAACCCTTCCTTTTTTACTATTATTTAAAAGAATTAGTGGTATAGAGTATAGACTGCGAAGCTGTCTTCTTTTAGCCTTGAGTAGCGGGTTAACATGTTCTCGGATAGAAAAACCCACTCATAGAGCCAGAATGATCTCAATAGGAATTACGCTTATCATAGAATTTGCACAGTACAGGACATGTTTTGACATAAAGTTTCGTACTATTTAGTATATGATTGACTACTATTTACAATTTGCAGTGACCTATTAAGTATTATAATGATTCATGTTCAACTGTAAGAAACACTTGTAGTTTGAACCTTTTTTTTTACGAAAGTAACATTAGGTAGGTGGGAGAATGGATGTCTGCCTACACTGCCTTGTGAATTTCTGGATCTAAATTCTGGATTTGTCTGCTTCTCTCAATTGGGGAGCTGGGGAAGCATTTCAAAAGCTTGACGTTGTTCTGGATAGAATTAACACTTAAACTTTTTTGATTTTGTAGATTCTTCCTCGTGAAGTATAGAGTGAAAGTGGGATATCTTGAAGCAAGCATTGTTGCTCACTTTGGAGAATGGTAAAGCTTAATGAATTGCTATTGAGCTGGTGCTGAGTGCTTTTTGGGTTGTGATGGTTTGAATTTGGAATATTTAGATGGTATACTCTTGCTCCAAAGTGTGAGAAGTGTTAGTCATTAATGGGAGAAATATGAGTGAAAGTGGTTTTGAAGTAAAGATCTATTTTGCTGAAAAGGATACTTGTAGATGAGCGAAATCTGAACATTAAGAAAAAGTTTTGGTTTTGATGATGCTGACTGAGTTCAGAACTTTTAAGACTTGTGAGTTGAGATTTACCTGACTCAAAGATTTTGGTTTACTCCCATGATATTGAAGAAGTCATAGATGATATGTGGTCTTAAAAATCTTGATAAAGCATGTGGAATAAGTAGGGAACTGAGATGAAATGTGAATTGTAATTTTGATGAAGTTGGGGTGAAAGTTCAGTTGTAGCAAAACTTGATGGCTTGCAGATAATCACACGTGATCGCCTTTGTAGTTCACCACCAGTTTGTGAGTTGTGTGGTGTTTCTCAGTTATTAGATAGTAATGAAATAAGTGCTTCAGTGCTGGAAGGTAGTTTTTCACAAACCTACATGATATTTAGCAGCTATTCTATTATGCCAGTTGGTGTTCAAGATGCTCCAAATGCTTGATTTCAGTATCTTGCTGTGTGTGTTTCTGTTCATGTGGGCTCCCATCATTCTTTATAAAGGGGACATCCCCAGTAATTATTAACATAGACAAATTAGGTATGCTTAATGTTGACTACCAGTCTAGCACCACCCAAAAATTATTGTGCTGCTCCTGCCATTTAAATCAGGACATGGCAAAGAAATTTATAGCTTTTGTATTCTTGTGCCCTGTTAGAGCATTGCATCTTAAGTTGATGTGAAAATGAGTTTTAGACAGAATCAGATGTTATACATGTGATGAGGTGTGACTTGTGAGACTTCTATTTGCAAGTCTGTTTGTTAATATATTGGTGTATCAAAGATGACAAATGATGATTACTAGTTTTTATTTAATTAAATATTTTATCATGGAGGCAAAAAGCTTATTATTTGGTTTGGTCTAGTCATTGCTTGCTAGAATTACTGATGGAGCCAGAAATATTAGAATAGTCCAGGTGGGGCAATATAAAACATCTTTGGTTGCAGACATGTCTTGTCAACCCATCACTCTATCAAGTAGATATTGTTAATGGGATGAGACCCACCATTCTTTGATTGATCTCATATCATGTTTATGGATCCAATTCCAGGATGCTAACATTCCTCCCTCTATTCTGGTATTGTATTATACAAGCCCTAGGGCTTGTCCTGTGACCTTCATTTCAAGTTTTTTTTCTCATAATATATTACATATGCATGGGTCCTATATATAGTATTGTTGAATTCAGCATGTTTCATATGCTTTGAAGACCAGATGGTATGTTTGATCAACTTTTTTGTGTGGTTCTCCTTGGGATCCAAGAGAAACAATAGAGTACCTCTTAGAGTAAAAGGTACATATATGTGTTTGTTAACTAGGTTATATTTGTTCCATCATTCTTGTGATTCTGGAGAACTAGGTAATGAAATCATGAGCTGAGTGTACTGATTGGGCTTTTTGTGATGGAAGGTCTGTGCAAGTAACTGTGTCTGATTTACTTAATTCATGGTCATAGCTTCTTGTGTCATGGCATGAGCTTCTTTTTCTATTCTACTGTCTTTACCCTGAGCTAAGGTAAGAGTAAATATGATGTTTTACAATAGTGATGAGGAAAGGCTTTTTGGCTATGAATATGATCAAGTATGATATGAGAAGAATGTTTTTGAGACTAAGCAGACAATAGAGTAGGTAGGCAAGTTAATCATATAATAATTAGGATTGAAAAGGGTTGGGCCCTAACCCAAATCCAGCTGCATGTCTATAATTATTTTTCACTTCTATTTATTGTTTTTGGAAGAAAGGACACAAAGTTGTTGTTGGCTCCAGATTTCCTGCTGTTTAACTCCATTTATTTAGGTTCTTAATCCAAGTTGTTCAACTAAACAGTCTTGTTATCATTATTTATTCTATTTTATTTTTACTTAAAAAGAGGCACAATCTTACGATAGAAAGTATTGTAAACATTCCTACAAAACCAACTCCACCACATGTATGCATATGGAAGTTTCTTTGAATAGAAGGATGCAAAAAGCTGTTAGGTCCAATTGGTACCAATTCCAAATTACTATATTATTGTGGCTGAAAATACCTAACAAATTGTTCGAGAGAATGAGAATGAGAATCGAAATCATAGTCACATTTTATTTTCAAACTAAATTTTCAATTCCAAGGGTACTTATTCTTAAATGGAAATAAAATGTAAAAGGAGGTTTTATGAAATTTGTGAGATAGCCATAAAAAAAGCTTTATCCACATCACATGGGAGTTGGTGGTGTCCATGGCCACTAGCTTCTATTACCAAACTAGTTGGCCCCAAATTTGTATCCATTTCACTTCACTTGACCCAACCCAGCCCTCAATTCTTTCTTTTTATGGTTCACTAAATAATAATAATAATAATAATAATAATACATGTACATGTAATGTATAAGCAACACAAACATATATAGAGAGAGAGTAAAGTTGCTCTCTGCTTTCTCTTGTTGAACCTCAAACACAAAGCATTATTGCAAGCAAGATCTCATCTTTCTTTTCTCTGTAAAAAAAAAAAAAAGTTTCTTATATTCTGGAATTGAAAAAAGAAAAAGGTGAGGAATGTCGATCTGAATTAATTTAAGCTTTACAAAAGAAAAAAAAAATAGTAATTGAAAATTTCAAATTATTTATTTATACAGTAATGTGAATAGTAGCATTATTTAATATTCATTTGGTAAGAGACAAACAAGAGAGAGAGAGCTAAAATTGAACTTGAAGAGAGTGAAGAAAGAAACTGAAATTTGAGAGAAACAGAGCAAGAGAGAGAGAGAGATGGGTGGTGTGACATCGTCCATGGCGGCTAAATTCGCCTTCTTCCCACCAAACCCACCGTCGTACAAAGTCGTCACCGACGACCTCACTGGTCTTCTGCTCCTCGCTCCGTACCCTCACCGAGAAAATGTCGAGATTCTCAAATTGCCCACTCGCCGCGGCACCGAGATCGTCGCTCTCTATGTCCGCCACCCCATGGCCACCTCCACTCTCCTCTACTCTCACGGCAACGCCGCCGATCTGGGTCAGATGTACGAGCTCTTCATCGAATTGAGCATCCACTTGCGTGTTAATCTCTTGGGGTACCTACTCCTCTGCTCTTCTTTTTTCAGCTTTCTTTTCACTTCATGCTTCGTTCTGGCTTCTGGGTTTTTGTTATCGTTCGTTTTTGGCATCTGGGTTTTTTTTATTGTTTATATTTTGCTGTTGGTTTACTGCAAATTAGGATTCTTTGAGCTCTCTTAGTTGGAATTCTTGTGAATGAACTGAAACACAACTAATGTTTGGTTGGTTTGATTAGTTCATTTTAGCTTCATCTGGGTTTAGTTTAAAGGTACCTGAATTTTGTGGTTAAAATGATATGTAATGTAATATCATCCAATTCTTTGAGCTCTCTTAGTTGGAAATCTTGTGAATGAACTGAGACACGACGGATATTTGGTTGGTTTGATTAGTTCCTTTTAGCTTCATCTGGGTTTAGTTTAAAGGTACCTGAATTTTGTAATGTAAGATCATCCAATTTTTATGAAGATGTAATTGATTGTAGTGTAAAGGTTTGGTGTAGTCTGACCTACAACTATGCTTCGAGTTTATCGACTCCATGTGTAGTCGCATAACTGGGCTAATGGATGATGTCAGTTAAATTTAATGAATCATTGTTCCTACCATAGAGGAACAGCCATAGTTGGTGGAGGGTTAATGGGTAGTTAACTTCCATGAATGTGGTTCTCTCTTTGCTAATAGTGGCATCCCATACCCATATGCTCTAGCACATTATGATGTAACTTGCTCGGTTGGGCATCTCTAGGACAAGTTGTGTTCTTGTGCTAGTATTTTTATGATGGGAAAATTGTATGCATTTCATATTCCAATGCATACCAGAGTTGATTGTTGTTCAATGGGAAGCAACTAATTAAGTATAGTTGTCTCATGCACATTCTCAAATTTTGTGCAGGTACGACTATTCTGGTTACGGGCAATCATCTGGAAAGGTATGATAGAAATTTGAAGGTTATTCAACTTTAGGATTATCATAAGCTATCAGCTGTTAGTATTGGTTGTAGCTGAAAGCGTCGCCTTAAGGCTTATATATTTTCTGTCTTGCAGCCAAGTGAGCAGAATACATATGCAGATATTGAAGCAGCATATAAGTGTCTTGAAGAAAGCTATGGTGCTAAGCAAGAAGATGTCATACTTTACGGCCAATCCGTTGGCAGCGGGCCCACTTTGGATCTTGCAGCTCGATTACCCCAGTTAAGAGCAGTTGTTCTGCACAGTCCTATACTTTCCGGCTTAAGAGTCATGTATCCTGTAAAGCGTACATACTGGTTTGACATTTACAAGGTGAGACTTCTTTTTTTTTTTTCAGTTTGCTTGAGTGCTTCATTTATAAATTTATGAATTGTAATTGTTTGTCTCCATTTTATTTGCAGAATATTGACAAAATTCCACTAGTAAATTGTCCTGTTCTTATCATTCATGTAAGTATGCCTACATATTTGCTCTTTATCATTAATGAGATTATTAAGATCATACACGTTGTAAATTCATCTTGCATTATACTTGGCTTGAAAACTTCCAATTTTGCAAATTTATTAACTGTGGGTTACTCTCTGCCAAATATTCCTAGAATGTATGCTATGTTTTTTTTTTTCATGATAATTTAGAGGAGATTGTTACATACCTTATCATCAATCTTCAGATTGTTGATTTCATGTCATGGGTTTGTTACTAGTCCAATCTTTATCAATCAAGTCTGACACAGGCGATCATCGTGTTTTGGTCCTATTCAAGAGTCTCATATTCAAACAAGATAGCTGTCATGTCAGGGACAACTAAGAAGCCCTACTTATAGATGATTATCAATCCAGACAGTGTTTATTAGTTACAACATATAATAGTGATGTGTAAAAAGTCGTCCTTAGCAAGTAGGGTGAATTCAAGGATGAAAAGTTCCATCACAGAGCGATTAGAATATTTGTTTATTCAGATATCAGTTCCTTAAGCTTCTATAGGACACTAGGTACAATGTCTATGGCAGTCTGTATATGCCTCAATATTGCATTTGCTACACTAGAAATCAGAAGATTGGGATTCATTCTCTAGTTTTACCGTAAAGTGTACAGATTCATTTGCTGAAAAACAAAATGATAATAGTTAAGGAGCAGGTTTTCAATTAAAAAATGCCAAGTTGATTCTTCTTGACCCCAAGATGGCCTTTTCTGGCCTCTTGTGCTTCTTGTTTGTACTCGCAGAATGATAATATTTGCTGACATGCTGATTGGGCAAGCAATGCCACTGATTCTAGAAGATTTTTCTGTCTTGTTTATTGCATGTGAAACCATTTGCTATTTTGTTTTATCAAAGATTTCATTATTGGATTAGTTAAAGGGTTACTTGCAGTCCTTCAGTTTATTTTTTTATTACTTTTATTTGAAGTTTCCCTTCCAAACAAGGAGTTTATTTCCTCCATCTATATGCGTGTATCATATGTTGTTATGTTATTATGTAGAATAAATGTACTTTAGATTTGACAATACTTTATTAATGTGGCTAACAAATTTATAGAAACTATCATAATTTTGTTGATATTTAATTAAGATGCAGATATGTGTTCCCATTGCTCGTTTCATCTTTTAACAATAAAACCTTACTATCTTGTAGAATGTTTGTTATTGGGTGACCCTAAAATATTAAGTTACAGTGATAAGCAAATAATCTTATTGTTATTTTCTGTACCATTGTGCAGGGAACTTCAGATGACGTTGTTGACTGCTCCCATGGTAAGCAACTCTGGGAATTGTGTAAAGAGAAGTATGAACCACTATGGCTAAAAGGAGGAAATCATTGTGATTTAGAGCTCTATCCCGAATATATCAGACATCTAAAGAAGTTTGTATCAACTGTTGAGAAATCGCCTTCGCAAAGATACAGCTCTAGGAGAAGCACCGACCAGTTTGAGCAGTCCCGGAAGAGTACTGACTTTTTTGAAGTTTCAAGAAAGAGCACTGACAGGAGGGAGAAACCAAGGCAGAGCATTGACAGGCCGGAGAAACTGAAAAGTCAGTTGAGTAATGCTGATAAGTTAGAAAAGTTAAGGATGTCATTCGACCAGATGGAAAGGTCTCGAAGAAGTGTGGATTGCCATGAGAAGTCGAGAAAAAGCATTGACCATCAACTGGAAAGGGCACGGAAGAGTGTTGACCGGTTGGATAGAATAAGGAACGCGTAACTTTACGTATAAAGTAAATGTAAAATTCATGCATGGGTTTGGTGTTGTGGTAAAATCAATTCTCTCTTTTATAATTTATGGTTTTGTGGTTATTTAGTTGGCTTGAGGATATGTAATGACTATGGCATGAGAAAAGGGCTTGGTTTTATAATGGAAGCTTTGATTCAATTCTAGTACTGTTATTGTTCTCATTTTCTTAATTCATGAACCCAATAACTTATTCTGCCAATACCATGCCTTGTAGTATAAATTGTGTCCACGTTTCGTGACCATGATTTTTCATTTAGTTAAGGCAAGTTGGAAGCAATTTGATAATGAAAAAGAGTGTTTAGGCGCACATTGCTTATCGAACATTAAGCACACATAGCGATGTAGTCAAATTTGACGCATAAAGATGGATGATGGGTAAAATCACTGACAAATAAACTGAAGAGCGAGTATTTAATCTGAGAACTCTTCCCACCATTTCTTTTCGTCGTTATTTCAGTGGAATTTTGTTGTAAAATTTGGTAGATTTATTGGTTCGAGAACTCAGAGATGACTACTATGACTAATGGTGTGAACTGTGAAGTGGTGGAGTAGGCTTTCAACTTAATTAGTGAAACTCTTAATTCTTAGTGATGTAATTATACAAGCATGGAGATATGTATTTCTATAACAGTGTCATTAGTTGATGCGGCCTGGTAAGTGGTGGTGCGCACACATGTGATCACATTTTCGTATGTTCTTCGAAGCGATTAATACTCAATTGTCTATTACATTTTCTCAACGCAATTGTGACATTAATATATGTATAATTACAAACAATATACTGTATATAAAATAAAATGACACTAACCAATCCAAACCAAGATTATAGATGTATAGTACATTACTGTGATAACCAAAGATCATTTAATGACAACAAAAACAAAAACAAACAAGCAAGGCAAACAAAATAGTGTAAGTGTAAAAATATAACTTCCTTCTTTAGGGCCAAAAAACTAGATTAAGATGGGTAGGGGGAAAAAAGCTTCAACATTTTACAATTAGGTGAGCTTTAGGTTACACTTGCACCCACCTAATACTTGACTTCCTTTATGGCAAATACTCTGGAGCTCTTGATCTGTTGGAATGGCTGATGCTATAGATCAAAGCATGCACCATTTCTCTACATTGCTACTATCAGACTATGAAACCGCATTCTATGTATGAGAAAAAAGAGGCTCAAAAATCACCACTCTACCAAGTACACACTCCCAACCAATGGAACATACCTAAAGCAAATTGTAGAAGGTGATGTCAAGGATCCAACTTGTTATGCACAGGCCGCCGCGCATCTGGTAGAGAATAGTCCTCCGACCACCACCGTGACACTGCCCCTTGTCGGTTCACTACTTGCCTTCTTCTCTGATGACGTCCATCCTGTAAAGTCACTGTCCCTGCAACCTAACAAATTACTACTAACCATACATATAACACAACACTATATGTATGTATTCAAATACTAGTTCTGTAAGGAGGAAGTTTGGTTCTACCTGAAAAATGTGGCCTAGCAGCATCAAATGTTCTGTATTGGCTGAGCAAGAAGAGGCAAAATATCATCATCATATACCACTTCATAATCTCTCTCCCTCCCTATTCTATCTATTTCCAATATAGAATACATGTTTTCCTTCCTATATAGCACAAGATTTCAGGTGGTGGGTAAAGAGTGGAATAGAGAAGGACCCACTACCAACTATCACAACTTAAATATCAATATGTAGCATTATAGGTCAAACTAGAAGGATTCAAAACTTGAATCTGCAAGGGTATGTGCAAACAATACTATATTAGGGTTTCTTTTTGTTCTTTCCTTCTGAATCATTTGTCAATAAAGGCATAAAGTATGTCATTGTGCCCACATGGTTCATGACCAGTGCATTCACATTGCAACTATAAAATGCAAATAGTTACTACATTTTGAACTTTTCCTGTTACATGTACATTAAATCTAACAGCAACACACTGTATCAGTATATTAAGTACACTAAAAACCACATACAGTACATATTTTGAAAAAGAGGCTCTCAAACATGAGAACATTGGAGTTTGAAGGAAACTAATCACACCAGAAAGCATTTTTCTTTTGGGGTCGTCATCTAAAATACATATGTATGCATGTTCTACTTAATGGAATATGTATCATAATTTAAATAAAACAAAATTCAATTGATGTAATCAAAACCACACACCTTATCTAAAAGAGACTATCAAAAACTTTGATTCAAAATAACCATATAGGCATTGTTATAGAAGTGTTGCAACATTTAGAATCACAAATGAGAGCATATGAACCTTTTATTAAATTGTTAAATATGAATCTTAAAAGCCAACAATATCTGCACAGACCATTACAAGAAGCCGGAGTTTTTTGTCTTCTGCCGCCAACAACTAGCAGCTACCATGTTTCAAGGTGCTCTGTCGAAGGGCTTTGTATCGTTGTAACACACATCCCAAACAGCTTCCATGGCATCCTTTGCAGCTGATTCTGGGCAGTTAGGGTTAGCAGTTACTGACTTCATTACTCTTCTTCTCACGCAATCCTTTAAATACCACAATAAAACCATATCGAAATTAGTTGCATGAATAAAAAAATGTAGGGAGAAGAAATTAGTGCGCACATGTTATCAAATGGAAGAAAAATTGAAATTAACCAGATATAGGTTAATTACTTAATTATATAATAAGAGGGTAATGAACAAAAATGAAAACCTATTTGAAGGGCATTATATCTTATCTTCTTAAAATAATAGTTTTTTGACCTTCACTTCATTCAGTTAAGCATGTTATGGCATAACATAGATGTACCTAACATAATTATAATAATATCAAGGAGAGAAGGATACTACACCAGCGACCCCCCCATTGTAACTCTCCATCTACTAATTCCATTTTCACTAATTATTTCTGTAGGGAAATAGGAAACAAACGAGTGACAATTATCTTCACGACTGCAGGAATGCCATGTAGCTCAAGACCACTAGCATCTTGCTAGGGATACCTCGACCAAAGACAAAGGACACTATTCTAAAGCTCATACTATAGCCATCTCCTTGACACCACTTCCTACCTTGACTTTTGGCTGAAGTATGGGACTTTTTCGAGACTCCATTAAAGGTCCTCACCTCCTCTTCACTTGAGCCCTCATTTAAGCCCTCCACCTCCAAGGATCTCTCTACATACCACCTGGCCAAGGTGATCATTTTCCATACTTAGGCCGATATGTGCTCAACCAAAAAAGCCTCCTCACAAGAGAAATCCTCCAAACCTCTCTTCTTAAGAAGAATCCTACAAACTCTTCTCAAAAGGACTCTCAGACTTCTCACCTAAATTCTCACCTAAACTTGTGTCCCCGAGCTTAGAATCTTGAGCTTTAAGAAAATTTAATCAAAAGCAACGCACATTGTAATCACAATTTTTTTGTTCCAATCCTATTAACAGATAAAACAAATTGATTTTTGAAGAATACTCACATTTAAAAGTTGCTAAACTTTATGGTATCATTGGACATTATTACAAAAAAAAAAAAAAAGACAAACAATTGAAGGTGTATATATATATATATATCAAAAGCTTTCCAAAGAACAAAAAACTCACTGGTTCATGGCCTCGTAGACTCATAAAACCTCGTAAAAGTTCCCTTTTGAAGTGACAATCACCACTTAAATGCCCGGCTCGAATCTTATATCACATCATATGAATGAATAAAATTTAGTAAGTTAATATAGAAAAGAGCTCCGATAACAGAACATGTAAAAAAATGTGTACCTCGGCACAAGCATGATGAGCACAATTAGACCAGTCCAAGTTTGCCGCACGACATTGATCATAAGCATGAATCAGCTCATGTTTAACCACTTGGGTGACATCATCTTGAAGATTAACATGATTGCTACATATCATAATCTAAAACAGGTGCAAATGGAGAGAACAGGAAATGTCAATTAAGAACATAATCTTTCAAGAACAAAGAAAAGCATGGTATGTGAGAAACCACTTAAACAAACAAACAAAACTTCCTTCATCTCAAAGATTGTTAAGTTGATATCACATAATATAAACCAAAAAGGATAGTGACAGTCATATTCTACACCAAGTGAACAAAACTTCAAGTAAATAACAAGACCATTGCCAGATTAAAAATGAAAATAATATGAAATCCATATCAGAGAACATTTTAAATGTCAACAAAATAAGTAGAATTACAAAAATAGCTTTCATCAATGAAATGAAAACAAAAGGTGAATTGGTCAGAGAGGAATTTACCCCAACCCCAGAAACAAAAAATCCAGATGCTTCTACTCGGGGACAATTAACGGCCTGGATGAAATTATCCTGAATTGCACAACCAGATTTCTGTATATGCTCCTTCAAAAACCTCACAGTAGGATCTATCCAAACAAGAAAATGAAAAAAAAAATAGACTAAGCAAAATAGTAAGATAATTGAAATAAATAATGATGGTGAATTAAAAAGAGAGCAGCAGAGAATACCCTTGAGGCTTTTTTGAATCATGTTTCGGCATTCCTCCACGCTTACTCCGCCTCTCGTGGCGGATGAGAAGCTTCCAGAAGCTGTTTCCTCTTCCATTTTCTCTTCTCTGAAGCTCTCTTCTCAATGTGATGTGTTGTGTGCTAGTCGCCTGGTCGGCTATTGAAATTAGTTAATGGCTCCGGCGCGGTAGACAACGTCAGCTCCGCTCATAGTGAATGCGAATCGGAGAAAACCATGACGGCGATATCGCAACAAGGGCTTAAGGAGACAAGGCGCGGTGTGGTCTGGTAATGGCAACGATGTGTTGAGGACTCGGAGGAATTGCGGCGGCGGTTGGGGAGGAGCGGCCGGGTCTAATAAAAGCGGGACGGCGGCGCGACGGGGGCTGGGAGCATCAACACCGCCACTATGGAGGCGGCGCAGAAGATCAAATGTGAGAGAGAAAGAGGTCTGGTGTGGCTGAGTTAGGGCTTGGGAGAGTGACTGAGTGAGGATTAGTTAGGATTAAAACTCAGGGTATTTTCGTAATTCAAAAATCATAAGGGATGTAATATCAGCTCATAAGCAATGTAACTATGTAAGGGGGTTTGTTTTTGAATTTGCATATATTGAACTAATTACTTAAAGCACATGTATTTTTATCAGAAACATACTACTCTCACGTATTTTTTATTAAGACAACATGTACTTGACGCATGATACATGTTTTTTTATAAATAATCTTCAAATACCCTCTTCTTTCAATGAATTTATTTGTTGAATTCTTCTTTGTCCTAAATCCTTAAATTTCATAATTGATGTTGGAGTCATCGGAGTGTGGAAGAAAAATAAAGGTCGACTTATCTAGTTCGAGGTTGTCAAAGATTGAAATTGGTCGAATGCGGTGAGGTGAAGTGCAAGATTTGTGTAAGAATATGCAAGCTGAAGGATTGTTATGTTATTGTGGCATATATGTTCATGTTCGAAGAGCAGTAATTATGGTAGAAGATTTGCACCTAGTTGTGAAAAGTATACGATATGTCTTTCCTTTTTCAGTTTCAAGTAAATTTATTTAGTACAAGATGAATTTAGTGATTATGGTTTCTCGATTTATGCTTGTCTTTCAGAAAATTTTCAAGTGTAATTTTTTCTAATGAGTTGATCTGAAACCGTGTGTATTTGAAAATAAAGTGTTACATGTAACATATGATAAGATTAAGATATTATTAGGAGATTGGATGAACAAATCCAGTTGTTAATAGAGGAAAATGTTGTGTTAAATGCGGAGCATATGGTTCGAGTTCTTGAGAAGCATGAAAAAAAGAGACAGCAATAAGGAAGCGTCGTACGTCGGATTGGAAAGAGTGGAGGCAAAATGAGAGATTACTTGTAGGTATCGTTTGGGAATCGTTTTTTTGATAAGGAAAAGTTGGGGTGATAAGGGTATGTTGATGGTCAAATTAAAATACTACGTTTGAGAAAAAAAGTTAAGGGGAAGAGATTGGGAAAGTGGATTCCAAAGTTGTGTAACTTTCCCATTTGCATGGGAATCCAAAATTCTATGGGGGAGGTGGTATTTTAAAATCTCATATACTTTCCCAAGTTAGAGGAAAATTACATGACTTATTTACCCTCCATTTGTTATGTTAAAAGTCCTTAATGCCCTTACCTTTTTTCAATTTACTCACATCATTTGAGAATTAAAAAACATATTTGTCTCCCATTTTTCAATAAATTATAAATTTAATATTGTAAACATGAAATGAAATCAAATATAATTATGAATGTATTTAAATAATTGGTTATTTATAATATAACAATGTAAGTTACTTTGTCTATTTTTTATTAGTTAAATTTGCATATGTGTCAACATAATTACTTATACAATTAAAACAAAAAAAATATGATAAATTGAAAGGACAATTAAGTAATTGTTCAATATTTTCCGACTCTTGACCTATTTTTTGCAATTTTTAGCCAAACGTAATATTCACTTTCCACAACTCAGTATTCTGCATTTTCCCTTCACTTTCCGATGAATCAAATGCCCTTATC
>JAYMTF010002744.1:0-17187 GCA_036897485.1 Pelargonium nanum | reverse complement strand
GAGGTCGGGTCCACAAGTCTTCCGGTCTCTTGTCCGTTGCCTACTGGATATGCACACCAGCATGGCAGACAATGTTCTCTTGTCGTCTGCCTGTTGGATTTGCACACCAACAGGGCAGACGAAGCTTCTCAGTCTAACATGTCTCTGTGTCTGCTGGTTCTACCCGTCAGCAGAGCAGTATTGGTCTCGGTCTTCGGCCATGTGGGAGAGCGAGGTGGTCCTCTGGTCGCGTCCGACCTTTGGTTTATTGGTGTTGGTGTTCTTGTAAAAATTACGAGTGTATCTTGATAGCTTGATATGTTGTGAGTGCCCAAGGGCGAAGCTACGCGCGAGCCCGTAGGCGAGAGGGAGTCCGTGCTGCGCGCGGATACGCGCGGACAGATGTGCTTGGTCGAGGACGCGTATTGAAGTGTCTTCTGGTCTTCTACTCTTCCACCCTTTCACTCTTCGACTCTTCCACCCTTCCATCATTCCACTATACCATTTTCCACTCTTCCATCATTTCACTCTTCCACCCCTCCACCCTTTCGACGAAGAGGGGGGGACCCTTCTAGCATGGGTGGAACAATCTGTAGGCGGGCTTATGGACTTGGGTATTTCTCTACGGAGTGGGCTTGTATTCATGGATGAGCCACTGCTCGAGTAGGGTCTCGGGCCGGTCATGGCTTAATCCTGACCCATTGGAGCTTTCTATTCGGGCTTGCACCTTTCCAAGGCCCACTTTGGCGACTCACGTTGACCCTTCCATCTGACTATGCGAGCCACATGTCACTCATTCACTGGTCAAGATGCTTATAATTTTTTGTGTCGAATCAGCAGGGCACATGATTCAATAATTTTTATATAATTCCAACTTTGCCCCTATGGAGACCGAGAGAGTTATTGAGTTGTCTGCCAAATTCCTGATCTCTAGTGAACCTTTCAACATGATTAAAACTCAAATAAATTTACGACCACCTCTCAAAAAAACTGCAAAACACCACCGAAATCCGCAGAACTGAGGTTGAAAATCGAAATTGAAATAAATAATTAACAAAATTAACAACTCCAAATTTGTCACGATTTTGAATACATCAATAGTAAAGAGAATATTAACAAAAACTTTTTCATAACCCAAACAGAGTCTCGTCTAGCGCTAGTTACTGTAAAGACAACTTCTCGTAACCCTAAGAAACATTGGTGAAGAAGATGAAGACAGTGAGTGGTGAGAGAGATGAAGATAAAAAGAGACGATAAAACAACATAAAAGTTCATGTCTTTCAAAACACATGACCCACTAAAGATGTTTCTCTCCAATGATGGTATCCATTTGCGCTTCAACAACTCACTCCGTAAAAATAGTTCAACATTTTCCTTAATTAGTACTTTCTCAATGCAACAAATGCATAAAAAAATACTACCCATCGTCTAAGCCCAATCCCCCAGTGCAATTTGTGGAGAGAAAAAAACATTTATGATAAAATCATTAGTGTGCACTCAGTTGTCACCTCTCGCGTTTTCACAAGTACAGATAAGAGAATCTGAAACCATGATGTTTGCATCATGTCATAATACTTTATAAAAGAAAATGACACTCAACGAGAGCCAAGGAAAACAATAGAACCCTAATGTTGGAGGAACTCGAGAGTCATAATAGTCTAATACAAACCCTTTTTGTTTTCTTTTATATAAATTTTGGATCAGCTGAGAGGAAGATGACAATTCGTAGTACAAACCAACGAGAATCTGAAGTGTTTAATATTCAATTACAGCTCAGCGAAATCAACAGACAATTTTTCAACAACTATTATGATAAATTGCATATAACACCCTCATGACTTCTTATTCATAGTGATACAGTAAATTTTGAAGTGTGTACTGTTCCGTCATATATGACTTTTTTATTTTATTTTATTTTTATTTTTTGAAAAGTAACTTGACTATTTTAAGAGAAAATCTTTAGAAAAAGATGTTTCAATTTAATATTGGAGTACTTTAAAAATGATTATGAACCAACAACAATGAACAAATGTTTCTCTTAATAACCATTGGTTAGGTACTTAGTTTTGTACAAACATGTAATATATAGTAAAAAGTAGTTGTTATCACATTTATGGTTATCACAATTCACCTAGCAACAACAAAAAGTGAGGGAAGATAGTAGTGGCTAAAATGGGGTAATATTTAAGCCTAGCGAAAGGATGAGTTGTGAGTTTCCAAATCACCAAAACTTTGGAAGCCAATGTACAGAATGAGGCATGACTTTATGGCAAATGTTAGTCTAAGACGTATTTAAACAAAAATAAAAGTATATCATTCAAGGCAGGTCCAAATAGTACTTATTTGAATTGTAATCTTATTATTCACCCGTTTATGGGCGCCCGTGTTATCATTGCGGATGATTGTAATCAAATTCCAAACTCTCTTTCAGCTTGGCCGTCTTGATGTGAATGTAATAGTTATTTTCAGATAAAAAAAAGGTAGGTCCAAATAATTAAAATGTTTTATTTGTATTTGGATACCAAATAAAAGGATAATAATAATTGATGGAGTTTTCTAGGACTAAAAAATAAAGGTGATGGGGATGTTTAAAATTCCATTTTCATGATGTTACACGTGGCCGCATGGTGGAGTTAGGCTCAAAATTGTTACATGGGTGGTTGACATGCTCAACGCGAGCAAGATTAGTTAATTTTATATGCAAAAACGCGAATATATGAAATTCGATCCAACTTAAAATTTGTCTGATTCAATTCAAAATTAATTGAATTGGATTGACATTTTCTAATACAAATTACAAGTCAAATTAGATCAAACAAATTTGTTTATTTACGTAAAAATTAATTTAAAATTTGAATTGTCGTCTCTAATGTGATACCGACCGGTAGAGGTGGAAAGGGTTAGAGTCGGGTCGAGTTGAGTTGATGGATCCTAAACCGGCCCTGCAGGGTTGTAGGATTAGGGTCGGGTTTCGGGTCTAAGGTATAAAATGCATTGTTTTTTCAAGCATATCCGACCTGACCCCATATTTTTCTTTTATAAAAATAATATAACCAAAACCCGAACTAAATTCAGATTTTTAAATTGTTAAATTCATACCAAATCTGACTCTAAATGGGATGGGTTTCGGGTACCCGGCAGATCGGGTAACTTTTTGCCAGCTCTACCGACCGGGCCACCATAGGCAGTGCAGTTGGTGTATTTGTACCAACATTGCCGCTGCTCAATTTATGTGACTCTTTGTTTCTTGAACCGTTTTTATTTAATTTTAATATATTAATATATTTTGGTTCCACAGCACTATCCACCCAAACCGCCAATATTTAATGTGCCCATTTCGTTTTATTATCACTAACATTACATTATTAGGTCTACTTGCATGTAAACATACATTACATTTCTGCCAAACTACGTGCCTTATTTAGTGAATATTGAAAGTAATTGTGTTTATTCTATCAATTAATTTGGCCATAATTTGAACTTATTAGGTGGGGACCGGGAAGAGACTAGAGAAAAATAAAAGTTATTCTTATTGTATTGCTTGATCCATCAAATATTAATGAAAACAATCATTTTAAAAAAACGTCAAACTAGGACAAGTGAAGTATGAGAAAATATTTGAAGGAAAAATACAACTATTTTAGAGAATAAGAAATCTAAGCCAACTATTTTTTGGCTTAGCATAAACCAAATCAATAAGGTGATGACACCTCATTAAATTTCATCCATACCCACCCAAATGAATTGGTGGGAACGGAGCGACCCGCCCGGATCCATGAATTTTAATGAGATGTCATCACCTCATTAATGGCTTAGCCTAAGCTAAACAGTTCTTGGCTTAGGATCCTTAACCTCACTATTTTATATGTGTGTTTGAGATATTGTTACTACATTCATATTTATCAATTTCATGATTATATGAATAAAAAAATATTAGTAATAAATATATACACTGATACACATATGATATTATCAGTATAAGTCTGAAATACGAATTCCTTTAAAAAAAAAGTCTTAAATATTTTTTTTTATAAGCAAGCAATACCTTGTATTAATAAATTCCAATGAGGAAAAAAAATACAAAGTACAAAGGACAACCCATCCAAACTACAAACTAAGCTAGAGCTAAAACCGGGCAAGCAATCCAGTCTTCCAAGGTAAAATCAATGGAAACAACATTAAGTAAATGAGGCAGCAAAGAAAAACTAAGACACTGAATGCGAAGAGTAGTATCCGTCGATGATGGAAGCTTCGCATTAAACACGAACTCATTAGCGCCAACCAAATAGTCCAAAAGACAACTGAACATAAACCGGCCTAAGCCTTGTGAATCTGAACTGAACCGCGAACCAGACTTGGCCAAGAAACAGCCAAACCAAAGCAACTTTCCGACACCACTGCACGAATGGACCACCAGTAAAATACCCCACTCCATACCAACCAAGCCCAGTAACAGTGCAAGAGTAAATGGGAGCAACTCTCCTCATGAACATCACAAATTTGGCAAACAATAGACTGATTCACCGAGAGCACCCCTCTAGCTCGTAAAAATGATAAACAAGGAATGCTATCTAAGGTGGCTAACCATGCGAAGCTTTGGATCTTCGGAGGAACACCAGTTTTCCATATTAATTTATGACAGGCGAATCGAACATGAGGCGATTGAGAGTAAAGCTGAGAATAAACTCTCTTGGTTGAGAAAGTATCTGGCCGAGACCCCTATCAGATGATCTTATCTGGAATTGTCGGCTGAATATTTGCTCGAGTCAGCTCAGAATTCAGCTGTTCCAAGGATTCGATCTCCCAACCTCGAAGATTACGACGGAGACGCAAAGAAGCCACTGTGCATGGCCGAGAACTAAGGGCAGAAGCCACCGTCACCGACCTGCATATGCTCAACGAAAATAGCCTTGGATATGCACTTGATAATGGAACGTTTTGAAGCCATGGATCCATCCAAATTTTAATAGTGCAGCCATCACCCAGAACCCAAGTAAAACTACCTTTACCGACTACATCCAGAAACTCAGGTAAATGCTGGAGTTGGAGCAAGTGATGTACAACCGGTGAAGGAGAGGCCGGCAACAGGTCCTGTAAGTTCCACGAGGATACGTCCCAATCATACTTAGCGCACAATAAGCGTTTCCATAACGAATTCGGTTGACTCGCGAATCGCCACCACCACTTGGAAAGTAAACTAACATTTGCGAGCTCGAGTTGACGAATGCCGAGACCACCATGAACCCGAGCTGATGATACGACATCCCAGTTAACCTTACACAGACCCCGGTTAGACGAGCTATGAGACCATAAAAAGCGACGTTCCAATTGCTCCAAAGTTTTGATCACTGACTTTGGAGCCCTGAACAAGGACATATAGTATATTGGAAGCGAGATAAGAGCCGAGCGAATGAGTGTTATGCTACTCCCATAGAACTAATCTATTACGAAAACGTTGAACGATGCCTGACCAAGCAGCAATTCGCCTCGGGTTCGCACCCAACTGGAATCCGAGATAGGTGATGGGTAAGACGGCAATTCCACAACCAAGATCATTCGCAAAAGAGAGGCAAGAATTCGAGTCGAGATTGAGACCAATCAGCTTTGACTTTGAGAAATTAATTTCGAGACCCGAAATTAATTCAAATGCATTAAAAACAAGTTTGATGAACAAAATTGAATCCCGGGAGTTCTCCATATCAATAAAAAGCACTGTATCGTCAGCAAATTGAAGGTGTGAAATCGAGAAAGAGCCGACCCGAATACCCCGAAACCATCCACTTGATTCAGCCTTGACTAACAGCAAATGCAATGCTTCAGCCACTATAATGAAAAGCAAAGGAGAGAGCGGGCAACCTTGCTTGACACCTTGCGAGGAGCAGAAATCACGAGATGGTGACCCATTCACTAAAACCGAAATTGAGGAAGCCAAGCATCCTTTTATCCACAACCGGAAGCGATAACCGAATCCCATCATCACCAAACAATTGTTAATAAATTCCCAATCAAAACGATCAAAAGCTTGCTTGAAATCCAATTTCAATAGTACTGCTGACTGTTTAGTGACCTTTGCATGATGAATCAATTCTCCCGCTATAAGAATACTATCGAGTATTTGCCTATCTTGAATAAAGGCGCTCTGAACGTCACTGATAATGGAGCCAATAAGAGGCTTCAAACGTCGAGCCAGAACCTTCGCAACAATTTTGTATGGTGCTGATACTAAGCTGCTAGGTCTGAAATCATTCAATCCTTGAGGCGAGGCAATTTTCGGGATCAAAACAAGAAATGCGGAATCCAGACCTTTTCCAAACTTGCCATTATGATAAAAGCTTTGAACGAAGGCAAGCAAATCAAGTTTTATGATCTCCCAACAGAACTGAAAAAAATGCATAGAGTAACCATCAGGACCCGGTGCGCGATTGCCATCACAACCGAAAACAGCCGCTCTGAGCTCCTCAATAGAAAATGGGCGTTCCAGGTCTGCACATGCTGACTCGGATAGCCTATTAAAATCCGAGACCGGGAATATGGGTCTGTCCTTAATCGAATTAGTGAGTCGATCCATGAAAAACTCCCTTGCCGCTTCCTTGACCAAATTCGGGTCGGATATCCAATTGCCCGAATGCATGACACCATCGATTCAATTTTTGGACTGACGAATTGATGCAGTACGATGAAAAAAGGAGGTATTTTTGTCACCATCCTTGATCCAACGATGTCTCGATTTCTGCCTCCAAATAGATGATAAGTCTCGAGACCTTGCATGCAAGTCACTGATGAGAGACGCCCTACGCTGCACCTCTGAAACATTTAAGGGCCTGGACTCGGCTAACAGGTCCAGCTCGTTAATGGAGTGCTCCAGCTCACGGACCACAGTCTCCATTGACCCGAAAACTTCCTTATTCCACTGCGTCAAAATCGGTCTCAACATCTTTAATTTACTCCATAGTCGATAACATGGTTGCCCAACAATATCAAAAGATGACCACGAGACATTAACCAGCTCGTAAAAAAAAAGCGTTGTTCGTCCAACAATTGATGAATCGAAAAGGCCTAGGCCCCCAATTAACGATTTCCACTGACAACCATAAAGGGCAGTGATCTGAGCACCCTCGTGGAAGGCTCGTTTGAGTCAAAAGGTGAAGTGCAGTAGGCCAACACGAAGAAACCAAAACCCTATCGATACGGATAGCGATAGATGAAGAACCATACCAAGTGTAAAGACGACCCCGAAGCGGAAGGTCAATCAGAAGAGCATTGTCGATAAAAGAATTAAACGCCACCATACTAGAAACATCAACTTGACCCAAAGATCTCTCCTGAGGCGAGCAAACACTGTTAAAATCCCCCGCTAGGATACAAGGCAAGGAAGAATCATTTATAATACGAAGAAGTCTATCCCATAAAGCAGCTTTCTCGTGAGATGCTTGGGGTGCATAAGCATTCACAAGGAAGCATGAGCAGCTGAAAGACGTCCAGTGTCCATATAAGACAATAAAATTTTGCTCAATGAAGCTAGAGTGCAACGTAAAAACTGATGGACCCCATAAGCAAATGAGACCTCCTGAACGACCAGTAGATGGAGAGAAGCAGTGTTGAATGCCCGGCTGAGCCCAGAGACTAGAACAATTGAAAGACGTGAAACTTTGCATCATACTCTCTTGAAAAAAAAAACTATGTTCGGCTTCCAAGCACGGATGAGGGATTTGAGACGATCCCTCTTGTGAGGTGCCGCACACCCACGAATGTTCCAAGATAAAAGACTCATTCGTGTGTCGGCACCACCAAAATATCAGGTAACGGGTTGATCGGGTTCCGAGATGCCAAGGCGAGCTAGCAGCTCAGACTCCGTGCCTTTCGATTGAATGCCCAGTTCTTTGCAGAAACCCCATAATACTTCAGTCGGGTTTAGAGCGGTGCTTGAATCACGAACCATTGATGAGTGAGGCCGGTCATTATTCGTGAGTCGAGGAATTGTGGTCGGGCGTGGTCGGATAATCAACTTACCAAGACCAGAGTGAGGGATCCGGCGTGCGGGGGTTACCTGGTCGGAAACAGTGTACTCCGACGAGTTTGTAATGTGTGGCCATTGAGAGACATTTAAAGCTGGAGTACAACTAGGAGTACGATTTCCAGTAGGAGTGATAATAGGGTTTGCATGCATGGACCCTTCATGGGCCAACCCGTTGTCATCCATATTTTCCTGGCCCACATCCATATAAACCGGGACTGAATGGGACACTGGACCATCAGCTTGATTCAAATTAATTGTACTGGGGGCGGGCGGTTCAAGAATTGTCTTTGATCCAACGCTGCCCGGACTTTGAGGAGTTGAAATACCTGCCGGCGTGGCTACCGACGAAGTGTACAGAGGAGGGTAAAGGCAAATGTCGTGTTCAAGGCACTCATTTATACCAATGGAATAAGATTTAGCTCCCAAGCTAGCTATCAAAACAGATGGTAGATGTGACATAGAGCTATTGTGTATCAACACTTGAATTTTCCCCACATCCTTGCTCATGAAAAAATTCGGGTGTATACATAAGGGTCTTCCCAGCAACTTAGCTATACAGAGCACATATTCCTCGCACCAAGCGTGAAAAGGCAAGCCAGTGATCGAAACCCACACAAAACGACCCCATAGTCTATTAAGATCACTCCAATCATAAAAACTCGAAAACCATTGTGAAAGCCAAGTCCAATTCGAAGTTTTCATACTCTCCATAGAGTCCTTGTCAGGAAAAGCTAAAGCGTATGTCCTCGGAGCCAGTCTATAAACCATAATGGATTGAAAGCCTTCCCCTTCAAGAGAATGCTGAAGTTGCTCAACAGAGGATGCCGATCGAGAGATAGCCAAGACGCTCCATTTGAACTTATCAATCATATCTTTAGATCCCGTAAGCATACAATTATTGAAAATCGACTGAGATGAGTCATTTGTACTGGGATTCGGAATCACAGTCCTCCGTGAAGGTTCAATCGACGCAACATTTGGTCGAGGCCTAGCCGTTTTAGTGGAAATAGTTTCCTACGATCTGGAGATATGTCTTCTACCCGAAGCCCTATGATGATTCCCTGGGCGATTAGCCCAATTAACTTGAAGACGCCAACTGAGCCTGAATACACCATCCATTATTCTCCTAACCCTATCAGCCTCTGAGTGAGAATTCAGAGAAATGAAACCATATGTCCTCCCGCCGGAATTGGGTTTCGTCAGAACCGAGCATGCTCTGATGTCAGCGTGGCGGCTGAAAATAGATCGCAAACGATCGCTGGTCGTATGTGGTGGAAGGTTGCCCACATAGAGTTCGGAGATTGAGCGTGAAGCGGCGGCCAGACGGGGAGCAGGGGTCCGGCGGCGATTAGGGTTAGCGGCAAATCCGGAGCGCGAAGTCATTTTTATGTATTACATAACATAAAAAGTCTTAAACATGAATTTGAGACTTGAGTGCTAAAAAAATATAGATATATATATATGTATGTATGTCAGTACGTATTTATGTATAATTTAGTATTAAAATATTAAAATATTTTATATTTCATCTACGTTTCACCAAAATTAAGTGAGTGACTCATAAATGGATACATAGAATCACAACTCGTTCACTAACTTAATGTTGATTTCAATAATCAAATGGTACAACGACTGACTAATTTTTTTATAGATTAGTAAAAACACTTCGTTAAAGATGTTGTGAGAAAGATAAAGTTAAATAAAAATAAAGTTACATTTATATTATTTTTTGTCTTTTCTACTTATATTGTCTAGATTGTGAGTAGGTGCTACGATTTTCTCGTTCATTAACAAAATTGTACTTTTAAGACGACGACGATAAAAAAAGGATTATGTCCAAAACAACCGCTCTACTATTTACTCTATTACGGTCTACATTAGGGCCACACTTATGAGTGACTAGTTTAATTAGGCACAATAAAACTTGTTGCGATACAATAAATTTTAATCATGTATTGTTTATAAATCTGATTGTCGTCGATATTTCATCACACTCAACATTCTAGTGTTAAAAAAGACGAGGCATCACAAAAATGAGCAATAATTTATTCAACATTTTCCACCCTATACATGCTCTGATGGAGAGAAATATCCCCATATAAAGTTTATTTGTTTTTAATTAAAAATGAGTGATTATAAATATAGAAAAGTGAGCATTTCTTGAAATACAACCAAGCAAAAATAAAGGATTGTGAATAAAGATTCACACACACACACACCAAATGACTAATGAGGTGTGGATGGGTGGGGGCATCTACATATGTCACATTCCCACTGACTGATTCCTTAAGGAATCACATACAAAAATCCAATCCACTCTCTTCCCATCACCACAACCCAACCCAACCCACATTTTTTATTATATTTTAAAAACAATTCAATCATGCAGCCTTATCAACACTACACAACCCAAGCCAATCCAATCCTCCACTCCACCTACTATATGTTATAAAAAGAAGAAATCACAATAGTATATGTTATCCAAATAATCAATTATCTGCAACCACAACACTAAACAATTTTGGAATCTTTTCAGGGACAAACAATATGTATAGCTTTAACAAGTGGCCCAAATGTGGAGTTGTGCCAATGTGGGTACCAAATAGTAATAGACCTAATTTTCCATATATTGTTTTGTAAGTACCAAATATACCATATTATATAAATAGATATTGACTCAAATGGACAAAAAATCTTTTCAGGTCGGATTTTAATTAGTATTAGAAGTCCAAACACGAATGAATCCGATCCAATTCGAACCATAAAATTGTCACCTCTAGATGAAAGCGATCAATACTTCTTACCATTTGAGTTTGAATTAGTGTGCTCATATAAAATATGATTCTCTCCGTTCAAAATGAGTATCATGTCTTTTCAATTGATATTCTTATAATAAATTTGTTAGAAAGCATAATCATAATTGTAAAAAATATAAACTACTACGCTAACTAATTCTTCTATTTTTCAAAACAAAAATAATTACACTAAGACGAAACAAAATGTTATGAAAATGTTTTACTTTGTGCGCGATTGACAAAGAAAAATTTATTGAATAGTACTTATCAATTTATTATGCTGAGTATATCTATAAAAAACCAAAATACTATACAAAAGTACAAGAAAATGAAAGAATTTGATAAGGAAGTGGATTGCAGTGAGAGGCTGCTTTTGATATTGACATAACACATCAATGGGACTTGCTTCAACTAGGACACTTCATATAAAAGTTGAATGCATACAAAATTACAAAGCTCCAACAAACCCCACAAGAGTTAGATATTAGTTACACACAAAAAACAATATCCATATATGAAACTTAATTCAGATATAACCCATAAATTTCAATGAGTATTTATCCAACTCTACATTTTACACATGTTTAATTAAAAATTAAACAAACACAAAAATAAATAAATAAAGATTAATGATGATAAAGCTAAAAGTTGTTTGTGCCAAATTTAGCATTTTTGGGTTGGTGAAATAAGTTGAGCATGTTGGGTTGAATGGATTGGAGTGTGATCACAATCTATTTTTGTGCAAATTAAAGATGCAGAAGACAAGGATTAGAACTAATGATGATGATGTTTATTGTTTATGCTGTAATTTGGCTTATAAGTCATATTATTAAAATGAGAGCCCTAATCATTTGCTTGAATGTCATGTGAAGTTATGATCACATCAACTTCTTGCCTCCTTACTTTTTGCTTAAAGGAAGATACTCAAAGATAGTGTTAATCACAACAAAAGTAAATATTATTTCTCAATGGTTTGTCTCAAGAGGAATATCCGTTACTTTTTTTAAAGAATTATGTTCTACTCATATGTCATTTTGTTGGAACATCAGTTGAAAAAGCATACAATCGCATTGAAATGGAGATGATATAAATTATTTTTTATTCCAAAATAAGTGTTCATTTTTTTTTGCTTTAAAATGAGTGTTTATAATTATTGAGTGAGTTAATAATTATTTATTTTTTGAAACAGAGTTAGTATCTTGTCGAAGTGGGTGATGTGTCCCACATCGGATAAATATGAATTGAAGAGGCTATATATATTGATGTAAGTGAAACTCAACTAAGAGGTTGACTTTTTAGTAGTGGAAGCTCAAGCCATTGTATGTAGTTCAATTATGAAATTTAACATATCTCTTATATTTATTATAACACATTATTATAATAATACAAAATTAAATATTTCACACTAACTATTTTTTAATTTTCCTCAAAATATGATTATTCATTTTGAAACGAAATAGTGTATTTTTTATAATTATTTTTAAGCTAATTGACACATAGTTATAATATTGGCTATTGAGTAAATGGTAATCTCTCATTGCGTAATAATCATTCTTAAAAAACACAGAATTGGGGTCAAAATCTCTTATTGTTGTTAAAATGACAAATGTAGCCTCCAATAATTAGTGTACCTAATCCCAAAACTCAACTATGCTTATAATAAATATTTGTTGAGCCAACAAACTAAGGAAAAGTTAATAAACCAAGTTGACAATTATTTAATTAATTTGCTTATATAAGAAAATAAGTAATCATTAATCTGCTACATTACCAGGCATCTTCTAGAAAGTCAATGAGTTGATTCTATTACTATGTTTTCAGTGCAATTAAAGAAGAGTCCTAAGTAATTACTAATATAGTACTACTAGAAGTATAATTTAGTTTAATAATTGGCTTGAATGGGACTAATTAAGAGTCTAAGACTATAGGTTTAGTTGTCCTCTCCCTATCTTAATTTAGGTCAAATATAGAGGGTATCAAGTATTCAAGTTTAATACTTCAACAACAAAGATAAAATTAATTAAGTTAATCATATATAATTAACTCATAATAATATTTAAATATAACCTCACCTTATACACATAAATAAAGGGTAAAGAGAGAATAAAACATATGGGATGACAAAGGTTAGGTGCTAGAATTATGGCCTGCAACTTAACCATTTGTTGCTCCCCACAATGAAAAAGCAAACTATATATTCTACTAACATAGACTATATATAATATGTTAAATAACTTTTACTCCACCATCTAGCTATATTGATTTTTTCTCTTTCAAATTTGTAGGCGCAATTATATTTTTTTTCATCTCTCCAAAGCATGCATGCAATGCCATTGGATTGTATAGGAAATTTTGAATGATGTCTTAAAAGTTTAAGTGCAATACAACTTCACAATTTGCACGTTTATATACGTATTTCATATTTCTAGTTAAAATTATGTTTCATCGAGTAACGAGATGTACATGACATCACTATACTTTGTTGTTGTGCATTTAATTTATAAGACATATTGTACAATAACTATTGTAGTTCAATTAAGTTATCAATGAGAAAACTAATTGTCATGTCTCTTCAACTAATACATTAATTTGTACAATGTTTGAGACATATAACATTACTCACCGTAAACATATAAGGTCTAAAAGTAAAAACAACAAATACGAAAATGTATATGAAATTTAGAAACAAATATATTTAATCTTTACTTGCTACAAACGAAGTTGGTTTATTATCAACATTGATTATTTTTTAATTTAAATGAATGCTCTGTTAATGATGATTGTATTTTATTCTACTTGTAGGTAGTGTGAAATGACAAGTGTAGTGGAGGCAAGAGACAAAAAGAGGAAGTAGAATGTGAAACCCCAACAAATATCATTTTCATGTTAATTAATGACTCATATATATATATATATGGAGACGTCTACAATCTTGATAACATTAACAAGACCAAATGACTTGGACCCAATCAAACAATTAATATTGTCATTTTCAACTCCTAAAAGGAATTAAAGATAGTTGAAGCAGTCAAGCCACAAACCCCAAATCTTGGAATTCTTATTATTTTCTTGAACGTTCTTTTAAAAAACCTCGTGGGTCAATGTTTTTATACTCTCTCTATTGGTTACGGAAGCTACCACGTAACCCACTCTATAAAGCTAAAGATCCTACTTTTCTTTTTCTTTCCATTTCTGTGCCAAAAGCAATTTGAAACCCACTATGGCCTTCCACTTTCACTGCCACGTATCCAACATTTCACAATGAATTTGCCACGTGGAAATCTTTTTTTTAATATATAAAGTAATTAAATAAAAAAACAGATGGCAAGCTAGATAGGCTTGGAATAAGAATTAGAATTGGAAATGGAATTGGAACAATGGTGCTAAAGATGAGCATAGTATATATAAGTGCCATTTATGCAGATTCTCAAATTGTCGGTTGCTTATTCTTAATTTTGATTGCGATTTTTGGGATACCATCACTTTCTCTTTTCTAATTTCTGAGTTTCTATTGGTAAACTTGTTTATTTTGAATTTGAAAATGGGCACTAAAGCAGCCATAGGAACAGCACAGCCACTTTTGTGTAGAGATTGATTGATATGATTTTTTGTTTTATTGAATTTAGTGGGGGTGAATGTGTCAGTAAGTAGTGTGTGAAATTACATAATTAGACAATTAATTATATAGCGGCGAGCAATAAATAAAAGGCGCAAGGGGAGGTGAGGTCTGGGGCTAATGTGGTCCAATGTAATTTTAAGAAAACCCCATTGGCATTGCTTGGTAGCTATTAAAGAGCTAGCCATATTTAGAAGCAATCTATGTAGTTGCTATTTTAGACTCACTGGTGATGAAAATTGAAATCTGATATAACATACATGACTGTGACTGCTAGTGTATATGGATAGTGAGTGCAAGTCAAATTATGACCAATCTTTTATTTTTATTTAATTAATTATAGAAGGTTTGTACACAAAAGTTGAGGACTTTTGGGAGCAGATATTGAGATTGTGAGTTGTGATCAGAGAATGAGATTTGAAGTTGTAGTAGGAGCAATAGCACTATATGAATAAGAGAAGTCAACTTCTGTATGTATGTGTTGGTGTTGTGAACTTGTGATGGATAGTGGACTACTGCTACTGCTAATGCTATGGTATCACAATTCACAACAGATATGCACAATCAACATTCACCTAGGTTGCTTGCTACCGACACCCGCGGGTCAAGTGGTCTGAGCACCACTTAGTCACCTTATTTCTCGACTTCGAGTCCATGTACGAAATGGTATCCTCATATTTAAATGACAGGGTTGATATTTTGTATGATGTTCTTCTACGTATATACTATCCATTTCAGCCCGAAATAAATGAAATTTTCATAATTTCATTTGTATTTTTGTCTCAAGATTCTTTATTTTTTAGTTATTTATGCATAAATTACTAGTATCACTTAAGTTTGTTACAAGGAGATAAATGAGAGACTATACAACACTAACTCACTTATTATTAATTTTACCAAGCCACATTAGGCCAATTAGTTTAGATGCTTTGGATTTAGGTCTTGAATTCGAGACTCATGATGACTATATATTATATATAACCGATAAAAGAATCTTCTTAATTTTTCTCTAAATAGAAAAATATGTATTTTGAATGAAAATAGGAGAGAGTATAAAAGAAACAAGATTGCTTGATGGGGTGGAGAGTGGAGACCCAATAATGAATGGGCTCATTTATGGGCCCTATAATGCCCGGCCCAGTGAACTGAGAGACTTTTCATTTTTAAATTGGGCCTATTAGCTAAGCCCATAATTATGCACAACACAAACACAAAGAAGGTGAATAACAAGAAGAGAAAGCCAAGTCCATGACCATAGTTGCCCATAATTATGCATCACACGGTCAGGTACTTTATATATGTATCTGTACGGCATCAACAACAAAAAAAATATCACAAAAGAGCTCATAAAATAGGTATAAACTTTTCTTAATTGAAGCCCATTTGGCATCTAATATATATATATAATTTTCAATGGGTATCCCAATTGAGTGAAACGTTTTACTAAAATTTCTCCGACTGATAGCCTAATTGAATGACATGTGTCATTAGGACCCACTCTTAATAAAAAAATATAAAAACAAATTTTGATTTAAATATTGTATTTTTATTCTATTTATTTTAATTAAAGTTTAAAATAAGTGGAACCCATTATTGTTAAATAAAAATAAAAATAAATTGGACCAATAAAATTCAATTTACTATGTCCCATATCGGTGAGAACTAGTGAATAACGTGAAAACTAATTCTATAAATAATTGGTCACTCTTTTCATTAGTTTTGGCAGAGGTCTGACCAAGTTTAGTTGTATTTTGAATAGAGTCATACTAAATGGTAAACCTCAAACAATTGAAATCGATTGAAACCAATATTTGTAAATCGACTTAGTTAGTTAAACAACCCATTTAATTGGTGATCGACAGTAAAATTAAAATTTTTGATAGCCTACTTGTTATAGACAAATACAATATGTTTAATGTTCAACTCAACTATTAGTCAACATTGATAAATTATTAAATTATTTAATGCAGTACAATAACGAAGACCCGAGCGAAGTCGGACAACAAAACTAGTTGAAAAGTAATTTGAATTACTACTTGCTCAGAGGAGAGCAACCCCGGTGGCAATTTGGGACATATTACTTTTAACACGACACAAACTTAGTTAAATTTTGGATAAAACATAATCGAGTTTGGTGTCGGTTAATTCAATTTGCTTAATGATCGATTCGGGTTCGTTTCGGCTAACTTAATCCATTTTAAAAATGTTCTCCATAGCACCACCACTAATAAGAATTAAAAGGGAAGAGGATGAAATGCAGCTTATAATCAACTTTGTAATAATAGATAGGGATATTAAAATTATCCAAAACAGAGGCAGTGAAGCTCCATTCCAGGGAGTCATGGAATTTTTTTTGTAGGGTTGGGCATCAGTCTAGAATTAGACCGGAATTTTCATAATCCTAGGATCGAAGACCGAATCGATCATAACTGGTCCATGAACTGAACCGGTTTTGAATGGCCCGAACCGGGTCCGGACTTGATTCCATTTTTTTTAAAAATAAACTTTTTAAATAAAATATTAGAGAAATAATAGCAATAATTAAAATTGAAGTTAGATATCGTTTGGTTCGAGGAATGTAAAATACCATGGATTGTGAATATTACGAAAATATAGATTACTAAAATGAAGATCACTATAAAGTTTATAATACTATGTTCGTATAAGTGAAAGAAATCTAAACTATTGCGTCTGAAATAAATAAACTGTAGATCAAAACTTTGGAAAATGTATGAAAATTACATGTATACCCTTTTCAAGTATCATATATGCTACGCATA